>VWPW01030931.1:0-172522 GCA_013389825.1 Crypturellus undulatus
GCGACACAGGGCTGACTTCACCTACCACCACGGTTGTTACACCCTCCAAGGAGGGCAGTTCTGCGTCACACCTAGTGCTCAGCTTGGGAACCAGCCTCACCTGAAGCCGGTATCGGCTGCCACGGTGGCCATGCGCAAGCCTGGCCCGTCTCTGCTCGTTACCATCAAAGTTTAATCTCCGTGTGAGGAGGAACTTCTCTCCTGTGAGGGTGACAGAGCCCTGGAACAGGCTGCCCAGAGAGGTGTGGAGTCTCCTCAGGAGATCTTCCAAACCACCCTGGCCACCCTGTGCCACGTGCTGTAGNCAGCTTGGGAACCAGCCTCACCTGAAGCCGGTATCGGCTGCCACGGTGGCCATGCGCAAGCCTGGCCCGTCTCTGCTCGTTACCATCAAAGTTTAATCTCCGTGTGAGGAGGAACTTCTCTCCTGTGAGGGTGACAGAGCCCTGGCACAGGCTGCCCAGAGAGGCTGTGGAGTCTCCTCCGGAGATCTTCCAAACCCGCCTGGCCACCCTGTGCCACGTGCTGTAGGTGTCCCTGCTGGAGCAGGGGGGTTGGACTAGATGGTCTCTAGAGGTCCCTTCCAACCTCAACCATTCGGTGATTCTGTGATTCTGTGTTACGGTGGCTTCTGTCACGAAGACAGGCTTTGGGTTTCGTTCCTGACCCCGAAAGCTCAGCACTAGGGCACACAACGTGTAGCTGCCCCATGGATACTCGCCATGAGGAACATTGATACCTGGAGCTACAATGAAACCGCCAGGGAAGCTCTGCGCACCGCGGCACAGACTCAGTGCCTCCTCCTGCCTGTTCCTTACAGGCCGACAACAGCTCCTGCTCCCGGCAAACACTGGCAGCTTTCACTCAAGGCCCAGGTCATTTCACCTGACTTTGGTAAAATGAAAAGTTACCTTAAAAGCACCCCCTAGAGATGCTACACTCACTCTTACCAGCTTCGGTTACATGAAATTCACATTATCATTAAGCCTCATTCATGTCATAACCTCATTGCACAAAACCTAACTCTGAAACCATTTTAAATGAGCCCTTTCTCGTCAGCTCCCACATTTTCCGTGCTGTTTCCTCTGCATTCTTTTCTGAAAAGGAAACAAACAAGCAAACAAACAAAAAAACACGCTTCAAGCAGGATTATCCATCTCCCCAAAGAGAGAAGCTTCTCCAAAGCACAGGGAGAGGCCAGGCCCCGCAGTGGCTCCCTCATGGCCCTACTGCCCGCCTCCCGGCCTCCTTCCAGCAGCAGCGGGACCAACCGCACCCCCAGGATACCCCCGGCGCCGCCATATTCCTCGCCCTCCCTGCCTACACCAGCCCCCGGGCCCGTTGCTAGCGTCACCCTGTGGTTGCTATGTGTCACCCCTGGTTGCTAAGGACACCCTGTGGTTGCTAGGGTCACCCCTGGTTGCTAGGCTCCCTTTGTCCTGCCCCCCGCCCGTCATCCAGGCGCATGCGCGTCGGCGCCTGCCGCAGGTGCCTGCCTGCGTCGCCCCCTGCCGCTCCGCGCCTGCGCAGAGCGGCGCTAACGGGCGGAACCGTTGTGGGTAACGGCCAGCGGGCGGCGTCGCCTCGGGGAGCCGAGTGTTATTAAAGCTTGATAAGAGCACTCGGGGAGCTTTCCTGCTCCGATTAAAGTACTGCTGTCCAGCTGGAGGTCTCCTGTGTACGGTTACGGGTATTCCGACTGTTTTTTTAATGTCTTTGGGTTGTCACAGAATCGCAGGATGGTTGAGGTTGGAAGGGACCTCTAGAGATCATCTAGTCCAACCCCCCTGTACAGCAGGGATACCCAGAGCACGTGCACAGGGTGTCCTTCATGGAAAATAGACCAAATTTGTTTGTTGTGGAGACATACCTTTTGGTTAGAGCTTGCAGTTTGTTATTAATGTATCCATTATAAATATGAAGGAAGGGGCCAAACAGAGAAAAGAAATGAAGAGATACAAAGAGGAAGGAGCCAGTCTGTTCTCTTCCTCAGTTTGAGGCAGCCCACACAGTCTGAGCGCAGTTGGAGGCTTCCCAAGTTAGCTCCGTGATTGCTCACCACCGTACGATGCCACAAATTAATTTGTTCCGTCGTGGCTCTAGCTACACCCATCTACCCACTTGCAGTTATTTTTTTCCCCATACAAAATTACTTCCTTTTCTACTGACGCACATCGTCTGTGCCGTGCCATGATTGTACCTCTGATACAGAGAAGGCAGCAATGGTTCAGTAGTTGATTTCTGATGTATTATTGGGAAGAGAAAAGAAGCAATGCCTGTGTGTGAGTACGTTTTGCCTGAACAATAAATAAATAGCGTCAGTCATACTACTCAGTAATACGTCAGTAATACTGTGGCTTCATGAATGATTAAAATGACATTAAGTGGGTGTTAATACACAATCATAACTATAATGATTGCTACCACAACTAAGTTATATCTATGGCACGCATGGAAAGCTGAGATAACCATCCTACTTACCCCTCTTCCTGCTGTGGTATGAGTCTCATTTTTTATGAGCTTGAGTCCAAATTCATCTGATCCTCTGTTCATATAATGGAAAAGGTAGAGCTTATCAATTTCTATCTATCCTTTCCATGTGTCTCATGATTTTTACATTTTCTGTCGTATATGTATTTTCTCTTTTCCTGAGAAGGCCAAGCTTAACTGATTGTTCAGCTCTTCTTTAATGCTTCTAATACTTCTAATATCTTTGGTGACCTTTTCTGAACCTTTTTCAATTCTGCAACACATTTTTTGATACAGAGATCCTGAACGTGCACACAGCAGTTCAGCTGGGAATGAATAAAGGGTTTAAGACATGTAGTATTTGCCCCATAGGTTACATCTGTTTGGCCAAAGTGACACATTGATATATGTAATACTGGCAGTAAAATATTGTGTTTGCGTTAATCCATCATGTGAGAAAATGAGATATTGAAAAGCACTAAGACTGTGAAAAATGTGTTGAATAATGATTTTTTTTTAGATAGCATATGAACTAAAGAGAATGCTTTCACTGTACTGTAGCAAACACAAACTGATTTTGGCGGGAGGGCACACTTTTTTTTTTTTTTTTACTAGCTATTATTGTAGAAATGAAAAGGAAGTGGTTGGCATCAGTATACAAACTATTCCTTCATTTTGAAGATCTTGCAGTGTTAGAAGCAACTTTAAATATACTTACTTTGTTTTGAAATTATGTGGTATATGTTTAATTGTGTAATTCATCCTTTAAAAGTCCTTTAAAGTAAAAGTTAGGTAATTTGAGTAGTTTATATAGATAATATATATAAATCTTAAGCAAGATCTTTCAATTTCAGGAGGAAAGATCTGGATTAACTATATCTTCTGTCTTTTAACTGAACTTCCATTTTCTATGAGCAGAGCGCCTGATACTTTAAATGATTTTTTCAGTGAATTCGTAACTTGTGTTTTACCAGGGACACCTTTTTATGCTTTGCTGAGCTAGTCTGCATGTGAGATCTGACAGCCTGGAATTCAGTTTATGTATTTAGTACATTCAGGTCATCTGATATCAACGAGTTACAGTTTTCTAGTAAACTCTGTTCTAAGGCCAATGTGGAAGGCATTTGCTGATTATTTTAGGAAAGACAAGCATTAATGATTCTAAAATAAAAAATGGAAAAATATACTTCTAGAATAAAAATGTTGCAGCTTTTTAAAACTGAATGTTTAAAATATGCAGTCAAAGTGCCCAAACTGCAAAGTAAAATATGTCTGGAATAGTTCTAATGAATGTCTTTTCTTGTTAGAGAACCTTCATCTGGATTTGATAATACGAAGTGACTTCAGAAATTGCATGTTACTTAGGCAGTTTAACTCTTTATACAAACCTAATAGAGTATACGAGTTAAAACACGATTCGCTGGTCATGCGCTTGGATGCAGATACTTAGTGAGAGTGTGGGCAAACATGTAGCCACAAATCAGAGGCCATATGCGTCTTGGGAGAAGTTTCAGAGGACCTTAGGAAGCATTTAGCAAGTTGAGCAAAGTATATTGGAAATCTGAGGGTCTGAGAGACAGAACCTCAAAGTAAAATTCTGTATAGAACTACATGAAGTGAAATTCTGTGAAGTGAATTCTGTGAAGTGAAATTATCCTGCAGAAAGAGTGGTCTGTGAAGTGCTGGAGCCCATAGGCGATCCTGCATAAAAGTTTGAGGTTTATGGAGCTCTTTCTCAGAGCTGCTCTCAGCAGCCGAAAAAATAACATTCCTCAGGAAATCTGTTGTATCTGAAAATATTAGGATATGTAAGTCAAGAAAAGCACATTCTATTGTCAGTGTGAATAGTTATCCACCTTTTGTTGTATTCACATTATACTTTGTTATATCATATGTATTTTTCTCATATCCTAGACAGTGTTTCTCAGTAGTATGTATGACTGTTTCCCACACAGTCATGCAAGCAGAAAGCACAGAACATGTTAAAATTAACTGCAGAGAAAGAAGAGCAAAGAACATTTGCTGGCAAATGTAGGTCACCTATTTGTGCAAGTTAGTTTCACAGTTCACTGCCTAAGCTCCTGCTTTCTTACCTAAAGAGGACTGTATTGCAAAAACAGAATAAATAACTGGTGTATAGAGAGTGTTAATGTTATTTAAATATACTTCCGAGGAGTGAAATTAAGATTAGCTCAGTAGTAAGAAATCTACTGCAATATTAACACAGTGAAAGGTGTCGTGTAGGTATAAAGGATAAAATGATCAGTATAAGATGTCACAAATGTGCTTACATTTATATAGCAAATATTGCATTGCAATGTAGGAGCACAACTTTTTTTGTTGTTGTTAAATTACAGGATATGGACTTTGCACAGTTTTTGGAGAATACTACTTGCTGCTGATGGTAATATGCTACTTTTGTAGCTGGTGCTGGTATCTTGTGCTTCAGTCACAGAAGTGCAGACTTTTTGCTGCAGAAGCAAGCCATTTACAATGTACACATTTCCATCTCCTTATAGACCTCTTGCAAAGTTAGAGCAATCCCAGCATCCCACTATCCCACAGCATAGTGTTGAACTTGCGCTGTNCCAAAGTTAGAGCAATCCCAGCAAGTCCACAGCATAGTGTTGAACTTGCGCTGTTATGAAAAAACATTGCACGTCTTTAAAATTTCTGCTCCGTAGTTGAAAATATTTTTTTCTCAGAATTTCCAAGCCTGAGCAGAGGATGATTCAACTAAAAACTAACCCAACCAAAAGATGGTGTTTTTTTTTTCTGTTTTAATTTTATGCTACTTGAGCTCTCCAGACGGACTTTCCAGCGTGAGCACCATGGCGCACAGTGGGAGAGAAGAGCACACGGCTATGGGCAGAGGGCCAGCAACTGATTGATGCTGGTGCTAATTAGTGTGTACTTATAAGTGCTTCGTGGCACCGAAAGCTCACCTGGGCTGAGCTGCTGCAATCCTGCCTTCTCTCCTGGCTTGCACAGTTCTGCCCCTTCTTTGCACAGGCACTCATACCCATGCAANTTCTCCTGGCTTCCACAGTTCTGCCCCTTTGCACAGGCACTCATACCCATGCAAATTGCATAGGAAGGTGGTGTAAGGATCAGCCAAAACTTAATGATTTTTTTGGTTAAGTAAGGTTAGTTTTTGACCGTAGCAGCTTCTGAAACAGCTCCCTGGTTCTCCTGGGGCTCCTGGGGCAGCTCCCTGCCATATTTAGCACTGCAGGAAGGCTTGAGCTGCCAGTGGGCAGTTCCAGTGGGCTTGAGCTGCCCCCGAACTGTTTTTCGGAGGAGCTCTGCCTTGCCAAGCCCCCAGCACCCCAGCCTGCCCGTCCCCCAAATCGGGGGCTGATTTTGCCCCCGAGAACAGTGGCAGGGACAGGAGCGGCTGTGTTGGTGCCCTGTGGCCTGCGAGCCTTGCTCATGGGCTGCAGGCCCAGCTGTGTTTGTGACCCGCTGTCTGTGGGCAAAACCGAGAGGCAAAAATGCTGACAGCTTTCAGTAAGCCAGAAAGCAAGCGTGTTTTTTCTGTAAATCTGCCTTGTGAGCAACGTGGCTTCCTGGGACTATAAAGCTTCCTTTTAGAAACTGCCCACAGGTATGCGAAAATGTGTTTATGTTAAACATGCATAAGTAAATTACATATACAATAAGTAAACAGTAAATAAGCACCAAATGGAAAGAAAAGGAAAATCCCTTTTATATTTATTTCTGGTACAAAATGTGCCAGAATGTGAATCTGATTGTGCCTGTTTCTATTTAAGGATTACGCATTTTACTGAAAAAACACTAAAGATAGTCTGAATTTTAAGAGAAAACACTATTTTTGTGTGTAGTCTCAAACATACTAAAGCCCAGCTTTCCTTAAGGCTGTTTTATTTATAAATACATATTTATAAATAATTTCCATGGAATTACTGTAGAACATTGCAAATGTGGCAGCAATAATAAAAGCATTACGTTCATTATGAGAATACTGCAAAATAAAATCTACATTTGGCTTTTAAGCTATGTACTCAGTATAAAAAATAATACTGGAATTGCCAGCCGTGGAGATGTCTACATGGGTTTTTTCAAAGCCTGCACGTCGCCTGGGGAAGGTGCGTGCAGCCTCCTGCTGCTGTTCCTGTTACCTGCACGGTGCCCGTGGGCGCGGGCTGCAGCGAGGAGCTGCTGTCTCGTGAGGGCTCTGAAGGCCTCAGAAGGAAGCAGGGAAGTGTTTTGTGAGGAACTTGTTTCTGAAGTCTAAATCAACTTTAAAAAGAATCCATTCCGAATCTGGAAATGTGTACCTGGAACCCTATTTTATATACCCAGAACCTGGTTTTCTTTGGTGTGGCTGCAGTTTGAGTGGTTGCACGCTGCTTTGGCTAGCTCTGCTACACGAGACCATGGGTCAGGGCGGTGGAGATAGACACCCTTTTCCTTCTCCCACTGCTCCTCCAGCAGCAGTCACCCTGGCACAGGGACAGCACAAACATCTGTAGATTTAAATCTCGCTGCAGATTTGCCAGGGGACATGTATCAGAGCCCAAGAGGTGGCAGCTGCATTGAGCAGGGTGGAAAAATTTGGAAGAGAGCAAGTACTGATAAGGAGAGAGGACAGCAATTTTTGTCTGCCTAGGGCAGCAGAAAACCTCGCATCAGCTCTGCTCAGTTTTAATACATATTTTATTCAGGTGTGGTTTAGTTTTCCCAGGGAACATTGTGACGTGCATTTGGGTTGCATTATTCTTTGTATTATTATTGGCTTACCTCATTCTGTTTTGGGGAAGGCATTCTAAGCAGAATTTTAGATTTACTTTTCAAAATGCAAAACGCATCATCCTAATAAATCCCCTGTGGAAGAGTCTTACATCCAAGGAGCCACATTGTCTTATGCACTGACCTGCAGCAGTTTGAAGGCGGTATTTAGAGACGTGGAAAAGGTCATTGCTCCTAAACCACGTACCATGGGAAAGAAGGGAAGATAAAAACTTATGGCCATGATAGATGGTACAACAGCGGCGTATCTGAAGATTTACCAGCGCTCATTGTGACGCAACATGTGTTTTTCTATCCTGAAAGTGTTGGGTGTCACTGGATAAGCTCAAGCCTGTTTCTTGCAGTACATAAAGGTCAGTTTGCAGACAACTGTGTTAATGATCCCGAAGAAGCTAGAGTCTCCCAGCACCACGCAGTGAATGGAACAGCCCAGGCATTGGTCCCTTCTCCACAGTTCAGTGAAGTCTACCTGTGCATATGTAAATAAAATAAGAGTTTCGCTAGTGTGTCTTCATGTTATTCAAGATGCAGATGGAAATTGCCAGTTGTTTCTGGAAATTGCCAATCTCAAGCAGTGATGACTGAGACTAGGTTATGCACAAGGATGCCCATGAGAATTCAGACCTCCTTGCTGCCCTTCCCTAGAAGTCTTTCCTGTGTCTTTCTTGCCACATGAAGATGAGGGGTAAGCTCTGCTTGCTTTTCATCCTAGAGGTCATAAGGAAGCAACATTATTAGTTTTCCATAATCAAATATGAACAGTTTTCCTGCCTTTTTTCATGTCAGTGAGCATTAAAAGGCAGCTGCTCCCTAAGGAAGATGAGCCAGGAGCTGAGGGGACTCCCAGTGCCAGCTGTGCCCTCAGCAGCGGGCGCCACCGAACAGGGCCTGGCCGTGCGGGCAGAGCTGGGGCTGGTAACGGGTCCGCGACACAGCGAGGGATGAGGCAGGAGCAGGGGCTCTTGTCAGGAGAGAAAGGAAGCAGGGCCAGGGCGCAGGACGAGTCACAGCGTTTGACAGAGGGGCCCTCCCAGGGGAGCAGCAGCTTACAGCCCAGTCTGGTCCAACATGACTACTGTGGCCTTCAGCCTCCTCGTGTTACAGAAGCAGCAGAAAATGCTGTGTTTGCTCTTGGGAGAGCCCTGGCTTGAGCCAGGCCAGAGAGATGATGAGTGTTGGATCCTGCCGGTGCCATCCCCACCAGAAGCTCTGTAGGCTGCTCGCGCAGTGATGAGGAACCAATTGAAGGCAGAAAACTTCTTCAGGAGGCAGCAACACCTAAGGAGAATGAGTTTCTCCCAGTGTGTTTTCCTTTCATTTTGGGAAATTAAAATGGAAGTCAGATTGTTTCCTGGCCAAAGCAGAGTTTTATTTAAACACTCCTGTTTCTTTCTATTTGAATTAAAAAGTGGACTGACAGGAGGCGAGTTCAGCACAGTAATTTTGATGCCCAGTGCTTAGTATTCCTGAAGCGTTGTTGTACCCCCATAATATGTATGTTATATAATGCCCCTTCATAAGTGTGTCTACATTTGCTTGTGTTATTTCCCTGTTGCACTTGGCATGTGTATTTGCAGATACGTATCTACTGAGATGAGCCAGCCTTGTCTCCTTCTGCAAGATCTGAAAAGAGGTTTTCATCTTGCAATAAGTAGTTGTGTCAGTTGCCTGTTAATTATGTCTACTAATTATGACTACTGCTTTTGCGGGCCTTACCAAGTAAGGTAAGAGATTAGTTTTCTCAAACTCCACTTTGTCAAAAGTGCAGGTTTTTTAAACTATTCTAAATTTGTTTTCTTCCATGAGATTCATGCCACTTTTTTCCAGCCTTTGGATATCATGCTTTCTAGCAGGGCACTACCTTAAAGGAAATTGGAACGCATAGATGCTAATCACAATGTAGGATATGCAAAAGTTATCTTTTTTGTTTTTTGTTTCCATTGTTATTTTTCTTCTTACAGTCATAGGTGCAGATAAAAGGCAGTGAGAATGTACAGATTGTAATTCCCCAAAGACCATATTTCATATGAATAACAGTAATTTTTTGTTCTTTTTTGCGAAGTCTCTAGTAGCATGACTGCACATCAATATCTAACTTTACTTCTAGTATGGTCTAATCTGGGAGGCACAAGACATACTACAAATAGAGGTTGAGGAAAGATGATAGATAAAATATTCCACATATATGATGTAATTTCTAGTGCTCTTCTTGTGATTACTGTGTAAATCCCAGCTCTTTTTCTCTGTAAGACACTTAGATGAACATAAAACAAAGCATCTGTAAGGCTGCAAAGGGATGTGTCATTATTAAGACATATATAATATTAGCTCTTCTTTGTCATATCTGCAGCTATCTCACGGGAGCTGTGAGACTGCAGAGAATGAAAGTTCCCAGATAGCAAGGTCTTCTGCATGTCAGGGATGTTGAAGTGTTGCCTTGCAAATCTATTTGGGTCTGGGACATGCAAAAGCTTTCATTTGCACTCAAGAGCTTAATTTAGGTATCATGACTGCCTCTCTGAAAATAGTGTTTTCTGTTCCTATTCACAACTTGTGTGTATGGGGCCTGATCTGCTCAACTACACCGTCTAAAAGCTTCTTGCTTCACTGTATGTCAGATTTTTGCTACTGCAAGTTGTTTCAGAAAAGTACAGGAATAAAAAGCCAGATGTTTAACCAAGGAGACCAGCTTGTCCCCATAGCCCAAGGCCTGTAAACAATTGCAGGATTCCTGAAAAGACAGTCTAGAAAAGCACCATTTGGGCAGTATCCTACAGTAGAGTTTTTCCTTCTTGTCAAATTTGCCTTTTACTCATGTATCCCCTAAGCTACTGGGCTCCAATACATGCAGAAAACCATTCTCCCACGTGGTTTTCAGCATCCTGTCAATGCTCTGGATTCAGCATTTTAATGGTTAGCCCAGGGTTCATGCACTCTGTCACATCATCTGCTTCCCCGGTAAAAGCAGATGTGGACAACCTTTCTAGTTTTTGCTCTTTTCATTTCCACACCTCCTCTTTTACTGCACCACTCTCTGTATTGGGCGTGTGCCAGCTGTAGGTGCTTAGGACACTTTTCTGCCAGGAAATTTTTCTGGCTCCATTTTTACTGTTAGCTGTCTTAATAATAATGTCCTTAGTGGGTGTCCCCTGATTATTTTGAATGAATTTTCTTAGGCAAGGACATGGAAGTGTCCTGTTTCCAAGACTTTCTTTCTCACGCTACTAACTGCAGAACTGCAGGGACTGCTACGGGCAGGCAGAATTTAAAGGCAGTGCTCACTGTCATTTATTCTGGGCTTTTTTCTGCAAGTGATTGGCACTTATACTGGGGGAGCTGTCATCTCTCATCATCCACTGGCTGCTGGATATTTCTAAAAAATCTATCCTGCCTGTTTTTGTATTACTTTCGATATTATTCTATATGACTCTCTAATTTAGCAAATTCAGTCTTTTTTTTTTTTAAATACAGATTTGTATATTTCTAAAATGATAAAGTATGCTTTTGTTTGTCTATGGGTCAAATATTGCCCGTGTGAGTTCAGAGATATATTTGGTGGTTTGCTGCCATCTGCAGTTGAAACAGTAGCTTGCAAATTGATCCCAGTTTTATATAGGGAGCCTTTCATCCCAGTGTCTTCAGGGACTTTCAAATCTCATATAAGTAACATGACATACAGGCTTTAATGAATACAATTTTATCCTCAGTGCCAAATTCTTATTCTACCTGAATGGAGGACCCCAAAGTGCTTCATAACATTGTTCCATCTGTAAAGTGCATGGCTCATCCAGGTAGGAAAACTTTTCATTTGTTTGTTTAGTCAGTTTTTAGGTCAGTTTATTCCATTTCCAGTGTATAAATACTCATGACACAAACCACCTTGCTTAAATTTTGAGCACAAAATTTTCCTAAACCTCCCAACTTTCATGCAGAGCTCGTGTGGTCTGGGAGAGGGAGTTAAGCCCTGCATTTTATGAACCAGACCATCTCCTTGTTGCATCACTAAAAGGAAGGAAGAAAACAGGCGGAGATGTAAGTGAACTCTTCCAGTACTGCCACAGTGGGTTTTGGCATTTGGTTTTGGCATATGCAAAATCCTAATGCATCCTAATACACAACATACACAATCCTAATGTGGATCCTAATACACAACAAGAAGGCATTAAAATCTGCGTGCATCGGTCTGGCATAGAACAGAAAACAAGAGTTTTCTCTAAACAATTTTAATAAGATTTTTTCAAACAAATTTAGTCAAGCAAATTTACTGAGGTGTTATGGAAAAAAATGACCATCTGCAAAAGAAAGCAAGATCTCCTTCACAGGTAGTAATACTAACTGCTTTAATGCAACACACTTACGAGCTAGTAATCTCCACACCTGAAAAGATCTAATATGAAAATCCCTTTTGATGTTCAAATCTCTGCAAATCATAGCTAAATCATAGCCAAATGAATTATAATTCCTTACACTTTAAACCACTGTTTAAAGTTGAAAGGACTTTAAACCACTGTTCTTCACTAAGGCCAATGGAGCAGCACAGATTTGTGGAAACCAAGGATATAGCCCAACATTTTAAATGTTTCGTAAACACTTCAGTCACCCTGAGGAACATACATAATGATTCCAAATAGCAGTTTGTTTTCTGCATATTATAGTTAATACTCTTTTGCCCAATTTGGAGTACTTAAAGTATCAACAAGCATAATAAAAGTACAATATAACAGTGATCAGCATGAAGTGCATAAAATTATCACAGTTTAATCATGATGTGAAATGCCAACTAATTTTTGCAGTCACAGAAAAACAATGACATAATTTCTTCTGACAAATGGAGATTGTTACTTATGCAGATGGTGCAAAAGATGAAAGAAGAGTGCTTAAATTTTTCCAGCTCATCTTTTTTTCAGAGAATGCTTAGCACAGTATCCTGAAGTTTACATAGTAAGAAACTGTTTCAGTTCAAGGTCAAAAATTGCTAGCCACCGTTGAAACAATTTTATGAGACTATCTATGGGGTATAGTATTTGTCAAAAGGCTTTGCAGAAATCTTGGAGTGTTTCTGTTTGCAAGGGGAGTGGACATAATCTGGTTAGAATTTATTTTCTCCCCTTCCTGGTCATGGGCAGACTTTACGATCCTCAGATATGCAAAAGTGCACAGGCTTCCTGTTCAACATCAAAGAATCAGGGAGCTCTGTTTTGGGCCTCTATACTGTGGAACCCTGAGCAAGTTTAATTCTAGGTGCCTGCATCAGAAGGACAGTAAGACCTGGATGACAAATGTGTGACAAATTTTAGCTGATTAATTGCTGTTGGTAAAATATTCTGAGACTTTTACTTGCTGTATTTTAAAAGCTCTTATTATGTCTTATCACAAAATCACCGAATGGTTGAGGTTGGAAGGGACCTCTAGAGATCACGTAGTCCAACCCCCTGCTCCAGCAGGGACACCCAGATCACGTGGCACAGGGTGGCATCCAGGCGGGTTTTGAAGATCTCCAGAGAAGGAGACTCCACAGCCTCTCTGGGCAGCCTGTGCCAGGGCTCTGCCACCCTCACTGTCAGGAAAGAAGTTCTTCCTCACATGGAGATGGAACTTCCTGTGTTTAAATTTGTACCCATTACCCCTTGTTCTGTCAGTGACCACCACGGATGGAGTTTGGCTCCATCCTCCTTACATTCACCCCTCAGTACTTACCCATACTGATCAGATGTCCTCTCAGTCTTCTTCTCCTTGGGCTAAACAGGCCCAGCTCGCTTAGTCTATCCTCATACAACAAATGCTCCAGTCTCTTAATCATCTTTGTCGCTCTCCTCTGGACCCTCTCTAGAAGCTCCATGTCCCTCTTGTCCTGGGGAGCCCAGAACTGCACCCAGTACTCCAGGTGCAGCCTCACCAGAGCTGAGCAGAGGGGCAGGATCCCCTCCCTCGACCTGCTGGCAACGCTCCTCCTGATGCATCTTATGTGATTTGGCTAATGATGAGCACATTCAGAAAGAAGTAAAACTGGAGCTACAAAACTGCATTAATAAATGAAAATAGTTTTATTGTAATACATTCAAATTGTGTCTTGAAAAAAGGATGTTACAAATTATTTCCCCCATAACATATTAGTAAAGGTTATAACCAAAACAAATACTGAAAGACACTTCAGTTTGTTTCTGAAATTACTACTGTACTTTAGGGTGCCCTGCAACAACCTGCCACTAAAAGAAAACCAGCAAGAAATAACTTATGTTCTGTGTAAGACTTCCTAGTGCTGGCCCTGTTTAAACTAGTGCTATACTTACGAACTTTCTGAGAGATCAGAAAGATTTAGTCTGTGACCTGGTTCAATTTACTACACCAGCCATAAACTCGGAGGCCTCCCTGCTTACTATCACCCCAGTGCTTGCTGCCCTTTACAGCAAACGGGCCGGGAAGGCTGGTAGACAAGTGGTGTTAAGCCAGGGAATTTGTCTGAGACTTGTCCTAAGAAAGGAGCTATCCTTGTTACTCCGGGTGAAGACAGTTTGCTTGTTTACTGTATGATGGCAAGTTTGATTGCAATTTAGTGCCCTTTGGGGAGCTGTGTGTTATGAATAAACTAATTACCTTGCAGCAGACATTATAAGACATTATGAGACTCCCTACATCTGCCCTATGAGGAGAGGCTGAGGGAGCTGGGCCTGTTCAGCCTGGAGAAGGGAAGGCTGAGAGGGGATCTGATCAGTGTGTACAAGTACCTCAAGGGAGGCAGTGAAGAGGATGGGGCTGGCCTCTTTTCAGGGGTGGCCGCGGACAGAAGTAGAGGAAATGGCCACAAACTTAAGCCTCAAAAGTTCTCCAGGAACTTAAGGAAAAATTTCCTGACAGTGAGGGTGACAGAGCCCTGGAACAGGCTGCCCAGAGAGGCTGTGGAGTCTGCGCTTCTGGAGATCTTCAAGACCCGCGTGGATGTCACCCTGTGCCACATGCTCTAGGTGGCCCTGCATGTGCAGGGGGTTGAACTAGATGACCTCTAGAGGTCCCTTCCAACCTCAGCCATTCTATGATTCTACTTTTGATTATAGCTCAGAGCTAACTGCGGAGGGCAAATGGGGCAGGGCCAGCTAAGCAAAAAGCTTTAGAAAGGCAAACAGCTGGCAGCTAGTGGGGAGGTGAGGGAACAGAAAGCAGTAAATAAGGACGTCTAGATAAAGCTCATTTTTGCTGAAGATGAAATTCTGTCTTCCAGAGGGTACATTGATTTATCTTGTGTTGTTTTCCACTGGTTTGATGGTTTGCATACCATGTGGGAGCTGTGCATTGATGTTGAGATGGAGGCTTTGCAGCTAAAGGTTTTTGAACATGTTTTATCTTCAAGAACAGTTGTGTGAACAACTGGGTAAGAAGACGTGGCAATGCTGAACAGTATTTACAGTAAACTTAGGATAACTCACAAGTCGACTGAGAGTTGGCCAAAAATTGCTGTAGTTAACTTGCTTTAAAGGAGTAGTAAATAAAGAGAATGAGGAAATGATATAGTGATAACTGTGCATTAGAGATGGGCTAGCAATTAGAGGTAACATTAGTGTAGCACCAGCACAAAGGCAAAGTGTGCTGTAATTTTTTACTAAAATAATGCAGTTAGTTAAACATGAGGCTAAAATCAACATTTTTGATGAAAGTGCTTGGAGTTGGAAGTTGCTCAGATGAACATGAAATGAAAAGCTCAGATGCTGTCATGAAACAATGGGAAAATAGCAAATATGCTACTAAAGAAAGAAAATGTGATCTAGATAGCTACAGGCCTGTTTGACCCTCAATATATGGAAGCTTTTGTAATCAACTTTGAAAATGAGACAATGATGTGGAGACTTGTACATAAGTGGAAAATTAGATGAAATATCATGTGTGTGTTTACTAATGGAAGATTATGTCAGACTAACATGTGTTTTTTAGTTCAGTGAAGCACTTGATAAAATGCAATAGTGTAACTCATTACCTGAGAGACATGAATTAATAGAAAAACAGGCAATTGCTGAAAGGTGAGTTTAAAGTAGAGCTCGACTCTTTGTAGAGGTGCACAGTGGTAGATCAGGAAACAAAGACAGATATTACAACACGGGCAATTCTAGATAGAAGTTACAAAGTTTTTTTTTTGACTTGAGCAAGGTCGCCCTGGATCCAACTGTCCAGAGACATTTCATACCTGAAGACACTGGAACCTCCACTGCAAATGAGGCTGAGCAACAGGGTCTAACGTCCTGCTTTGAGCAACAGATGAACCAAGTAGTCTCCAAAATTCCCCTTTGATCTAAATTATTCTTTGATTCTGTGACAGGTTATGTTCAAAGGCAAAATTTGGTGTTGAAAGGAAGTACCTTTCTGCAAGAATGGACTTTGGGGACTGTTAGTATATTTTTACTTATTTTAGATGGAACATGCTGAGAAAATTTGTCAAGTATTGATGATTAGTATTAATGTATACTTGAGGAATAAATAAAACTGGTAGTTGTTGCAGTGTAACAATTTTGTATTTTGCAAAAGTTTATATAAACAGCTGGGGATAACCCAGTTCTTGAGATTCCCAAGATAACCCAATACTTGACATTCCTCAGGCATTTTGAGGGGAATAAATTAATTAACTGAGGGTTAGTGGATTGCCAAATGACTGGTCCACCAGTGTGAAACACGGGAAAGGCATATACAGATCTAAGGTGACGGACAGTCACTTCCAGTCAAGAAACAATATAAGCACTGCTATACAGAACTGCAGTGAAGCATAATCTGGAATAACATAGCCCTGGTTAGTCATTATCAGGAAAAATGAGAATAAATCCACCAGGAATTTGGGAGAATGGAGACCATATTTTCTTGAAAGGAATGAACTTGTTTACCTTAGGAATTTTGACACTGGAAAACGATGTTTAATGTTTTTAAGTACATCACGGTAGTAAACATCATGATAGAGGAAAGCCTATTTAAGATGCAAGATGATGTTAGTACCAGAACAATTGGGGCATAAGGCTGGTGTACACTGAAGTAAATCACAAACCAGTACAGCAATGAAGTTCTGAAATAGTTTGCCAACAGGAAAAATGGGACTTAGAAGTTGTCTAGGTCTCAGATGGTGCTTGACCTCTTGTTAAAACAAATAAATGAATATTGCTCTCTCAGACAGCACAGGACAGGAGTTGCTGGCTTTAGAACAGCTGGGAAAGGACCTTCTCTTTCTAGTAAAATAAGCAGAGAATTTTGCTGCAAAGCCCTAGTAAATAACTGCCGTTCTTAAGTGGCATTATTATTGAAGGGCTCCTAATTCTCCAGAGGATTTGGAACATCTTGCTCCCTTGGATGAAGTATAAGGTTTTCAGTAGCAGAAAGGCTTAGACTCAGGAACTGTCTGCACCAGAGTCCATACAGCTGTCACAGCCTTCTGCCATGAAGAGTTGCAAGGTAAATGTTTATATTCTGCTTTAGCCTAAGGGAAGTTTTGCTATATATTTGGATCAGTCTTCAGCTGAAAAATTGCTCTGGTTGCTGGTTTTGACAGAAGACAGATGAGTCTGTCTACAGATCCCTTTATCTGAAGGACAGACTGTATCTGAAATCGAAAATCTGTTTTAATAGTTAAGCCAGCCTTGTCCACTTAACGCTATTAAAAGAGACCCTTCCCACTTATGAGATAGCCAGGCTGTGTGTGTGTGTGTATCTGCATGTAAGGAGAGCAAAGGCACGACTTTGGTTTTCTCTTTCGGACCTTCCTTCAACAAGGCTCTCAGCTCATCCTGAGGGACCTACACAGCAAAGCTCATCTGAGTGCTTTCCTGGGTGTCTTTAAAGCCTTAGGATGGTGGGTTTTTGAACTGGACAGAAAATTGTATTTGGCTTGTTTTGATAGATGTTTTCGGCATCTTAACCAAAATGTTCTGTGGTACTTACAGGTCTTGACTGGAAAGCAAACCTTCACTTTTTCTGAAGTAAAATCTCAATTATGTTTGTAACACACAAAGAATTCTTAATTTCAATATAAAATAAAATATACCTGTATCATGGCTGACTGAAATAAAGAACTATGCTATTTTTGAAGCAGCAGTCACATGTACAGAAATCACAAAACCTTGTTTAAGGAAAATATGACAATAATAGCCCTAAAATAATAATTTAAAATAGTTCTGCATAAAGGTTTGTAGTGTTAATCTGGCACTGATGTCTGAAGTGCCATCTGAATAAAACAGTGTAATACATAATTTTGGTAAAGGATGTGGTGATGTATTCAACAGGATTAAATTATATTTATTTTCCTTTCAGACTAAATTACAAATGTCACAGTTCAGCACAGCTGAGGAGACTGGATTAATTAGCCTGTCACCTGAGAGCTTTCGCCCTTTCTGCAAGGGAATGAAGTGCTTCGAAAGAGCACTGGAAAGGGCCCTCATCCTACTTGACCTTTCCAGAGATGTGGCAGACGGATCGATAGGGAAGTGACTGCAACAAGCTGGCACCTTGCAGAGAGAGGATATACTGCATGAGGCAGGAGTGCCTAAATAGGCTATAAAACATGGATGTCTCCTGCTTTGTTTTATGAGGAGGCTCTACTATCTTCTTGGTTAAAGCCGAGGTAGCTTCTAGTCTGTCTGTTCCCTGACTTTTAAAAAACTGTCTATATCTCCATCAAAATCAAACTGTTCTTTCTGAAAAATCAGTGGTGTGAATTTATTGGAGTCAGTCTTGGGGGGGAGCTTGAGAAAATCAAAAATGTTTCTCTGAGATAGAAGTTTTAAAGATAAAAATGGTGAGAGCTATGAGCACATGCAATCAGAGCAGTTTATATTACCGATGAAACGTTTGTGCTCTGTAGAGAATGTTGATACAGCTTTACACTATTAGATTTTACAGGTATAGTTTTTACAGAGTTGATGTTGTTTCCTGAGCTCCCCAGTCATTTGTGTCCTTGCAGGTGGAAGAATCTGGGCTAAGGAATATTTGCAGCTGAAGGTGTGTGTATTGGATGCCTCATTTGAGGGTTAATTCCACCAAATAAATCCTGTTAATGTGGTCTATTATGTAACTGTGTTAGGAGGAATGACACAAAATGGTAAATAATATCTAGGTTGAGAGAGAGCCACCTGAGGTAGTTTCTAAGGCTGACAAATACTCTTTAATTCCCTCTGATGAGTTTTCACTGAGTTTGCAACTTTCAGTATTTGGGTGGGGGGGAGGAAATACTATTTTCAATTGCCTGAAAGCATCAAGAACTGTCTAGAGAAGCTAAGTAATTATGTTGATGTCAGCAGACAAACCAAACACACTCCTCCTAATCACTCTGAAGAGGGACACAAATACAAAAACGAAAAAAAAAAGGCCTCAAAAGGAACCTTTAAAATATTTCTTGAGTTGTTGCTCAATAGCCTATCATGTAGTGATTATGTTTCTAAAATGTAGTCTTCCCACAGCTCAGGAGCATGCACCTGTGAACCACAGCACTACGTCGGAAATGGTCCTCAGTTTCTCCATGCCACTTTATATCTGGGTGGTGGTGAACTGAGTGAACATGATTCCTAAGTTGTGCCTGTACCACTAAACAGACTGGTGCCTAGGCACCAAGGCCTCACAGTCCTGTTAAAATATTAGTATGGTCCCTGACTCTGTCAGATCAAGAGGTGGTCTTCCAGATCATTCCTGAGTGTGCTCAAGAGTCAGCACAGGCCAAAGTCCATTCCTGATAGGCAGTTTGAATGTGGCAAAACAATGCTAGACGGAAAAAGGTTTAATGTTATGGATGTGGCTGGTGTCTGGCAGCCGGTATCAGGGCCAGAGAACTGGTATGATTTTATTTTATTATGTTTGTGTGTGTGTGTGTAGAAGTAGCCATCATCTCTGGTCGCAGCATGCTTAGAAAACAAGAGACAAGCTGAAGCTGCGAGCTGACGCTCCAGACTCTGGCCCTTGCCCTGAGAATTATTCTGGATTCTGATTTCTGGAGAAAATTAAGAAATGAATCCTTACCCCCAACAGACTGTAACTGTACCTACAGTCAATGTAAAGTCATATTGTTTTGTGTTCTTATTCTGGCTCCCTTTATAAGATATGGACGCAGCTTGAACAGCTTTATACTCTGCCCCTACAGTGCTGATTAGGATACTTGCATGGAAGCTGAGAAACAAGGAGTTAACAATTTATTTAGAACTGGGGATCTAACCCTCACAAACTGCCTCAAGGGATAAGCATAAGGCTGAAATTACTGGGTGCTTAAGCCAATATCATATCAATCTGTTCAAAGGCTCAGTATCCTTTGATTTGATTTAAGGCAGAAAACTGGATACAGACTTATGAATTATTTGTATAGGGCAGTACCTTGTGAAAGCCCTTTGTTAAGGCAAATCCCACTACTGGTGGAGGATTGTAGGTCTTGTCTCTTGAGAGATATTGGTTGATGGCTACTGCCTTTCCAGGCACTCCTTGGAAAAGAGTGTTCATGCTCAGAGTATGGGTACTGAGGGAAAATGTTTCCCTGCCTTGTTCCCCCCATGTTCTCTCCTTGAGCAGGTCATGTAGGAAGCTGCAGTGGTGTGTTGCTATTTTTTGTTTTTGTTTCACCTCTCCTGCTCCCCACTTTTTGCCTTTTAAATAATCACTATACCATAGACACGAGCAGAAAGGAAATTTTGTGAGTGCAGCTGTCCAAGAACTTGTCCAACTAATCATTGCTGTGTTTTGTGCAGTGCTCTTGCTCTCTTAGGAGGATTGTCCTGAGGGTGAGGAGGACAGTGCTGAATGACGTCTTAATCTTCATTTCCCTTTTTAGGTTTCTTTTTGCTTAATGAACGCAGCAAAGGATTCTGAAAATTTGTGCTGTTTTCATAAGCCAATCTTTCTATTTTGAGATCTCTGGCTAGCTCTATGTTTTTTTTTTATTTTTCTGAGTTCTCTGACACCATTTGTTATTTTTTTTGTGTTAAAGCTAAAGCTTTACAAAGGTGTTAAACTTGATCCTGCTGTTCTGTCTTTGATGGAGTTAGTCTTCTCTTTAATGATGTCTGGAAATTCTTCTGCAGTAGCTAGATAGACTACTAGAGCTCTTAAAATACAAGACATTGTCTCAAAGGGGCCTTGGCAAAGAAGAGCACTTGTTCTTCAGTGTGAAGGCCATTAATCTGCTACGTGAAAGTTGCTAAGTACTTGAAAATTGTTATTCTAGAGGTTCTTGTCTTGATCAAGCAAAATGGAAAACAATCTGAACAGCTGTTTTAAGTGCAGGATAGATTGAAGTGCTGTTCAAACTACAAAGTAAACATGTGGTGATACTTCCTGACCTGCTAGAGAGGAAACATTTTATTTTGATTTTCCTTTATGACTTGGCACAGGGAAACACATTTTCCAATAATGTGTGAATTAGTCCTCCTGGGTAAAATGTAACCAAACTAAAAGTCTAGGAGTACTTTATGGGTACTGCAAAGATCAATCAACTGTACTCCAAACGGATGCATTTGAACAGCACCTTCTGTCTAGGGTATTCCAGCTTGGTTTTGGAACTAGCCCTGTTTCAATAGTTTCCGGGAATAAAACCAAACTCTTGGTAAACTGTAGCTTGTCAGAGCTATGGTGAGAGGCTAGTAGGATTTGGCTCAGATAGATAGTTCAAAATCTTCAGAGGCTGATGACACAGTGTATTAGTGACCCATTTTTTTTGGCAGGGATCAGGGGAAAGAATGGTCAACCTAGACGTAGGTTCCTGGGATAGATGCTTAATGCATAGATGCTTATAAAGGGATTCTTGATCACCACTTGAGTCAGAGTTGGACAAGCGAAGCATTATGAAGTGCCAAAGATAAACATGCAACCCGCAGCTATAGATTCTCTCTCTGTTGGAGAGAAGGCTGGCTCGTCTGTCTTGGAACGTGGCAAGAGGAAATTTGGATGTATTTCAGAGAATTTGGCAATGGTCAGAGTTTTCCCCGGTGGTATAGGAAACCTGCCAGAGGAAATTCCTGGACAATGTGGATTTGCACATAAGATGTTTGCCTGTCCTCTGGATTTATGGGCTTGTATGAATAACTTCAGTGACACCCTCTTTTACTGTATCAGAAAACACGCTGCTGCGCTGGAAAATAAGGAAGCTATATGGTTCAGTCCGTATGGCTGAGCTTTACAGAATAAGAAATCGAGAGAAATCAATGCTGGAGCAATAGGGAAATGTCCCTCAGATGCGAGAGGCACAAGGTCAGAACCCAGCTCTTCAGAACTGTGTGTTGGTAAACACAGGCAAGGCTGGACTGGCGGTAAACACAAGCAAGGCTGCAAGATCAGGCCTCACTTGTGAAGTCCCATGCATGGGCCCAGATTGCTGTCCTACACAATCTCAATGTTCCTTACCATGTTGAGGATATTTTAGGTGCTACTTCTTAGCCCCAGCCCGAGTCTGCCATGCATATTTCTTCCCTCAAGTCCCTGCAGTGGGTCTTGTAGAGCAGCCGGTAACTCTGAGAAAATGGAGGCCTTGGAAGACTCGTGAAATAACCTTCTTAATTTGCAGAAGTCTTTCACGTAAATAATCATCTGAAGTCTAAATGCTCTTTTTATCTCCAGCCTTTTATTTAGGAGCCAATCTGCAGGTGCGATTCCTGCCTCTGAAAGAGGAGAAGTTCTGTGGGCTCCGTGTTGTTGGCTGGAGCTATTGACTTTATGTGGAAAGCACTCTGACCCTGGTCAACTCTACAAGATAGTTTCCTTAAATGACTCCAAACAGCTAAGGCTCTGTGACAAACTTGTCCCTTTCTAGGAAATGAAAAAAATTAAACTCAAGAAATACTTGCCAACATAACACCAAGGCATTTAACGTAGCTGACTGGTAGCAGCATCTAACAAAGCTGAGGGTCTGCCACCGATAAATGTTTAAGTATGGGACATATTAGAATGGTTTTGAAGATGGATGCCCGACCTATATGCTTGTTTACAAAAGATGAACAAAGTCAACAACATGTTTAGATTGGATGTACAGCACATTTCAGATTTATCTACCTGAAATGCTTAGACTATTAGGAGTAAATATCTACCAAGATAGCTCCAGGAGTCTGTCAGCCAACTGCTTTTGCTGTTGCTTCAGACTGAGCATTGTTAATTCTTTTTTTAGACTAGAAACCTGATTTTAAAAACTCTTCTGTAAACTGTTCAATTTGCCAATAAAGGCAGGATTTTTTTCTTACTCTCAAAATTATCTTTCTCGACTTTGTTCACAAACCAAACTTTAACAGCCTGCAGTGTCAATTCTATTAAGCATTTGCTAACAAAGTAGGCAGCACTCTATATATGAAAGCTGTTTTCTCAGACAGATAAATTACCAGGCTAAAGTGCAAGTACGCTTGTTCTGACAATGAATTTAAATTATTGCCTCTAAGAATGGTGCATCTGTCCAAGGCTATGAAACATCTGGTTTTCTTTTTGTAAATGCTCATGGGCAAAATAAGTCATGTAAAACTACAGTATTACATAAATCTATCCTGGCTTGCTAATTTTTGCGTTATCCCACAAGAAATTCCAGGTAATTCTTCACCTTTAGTAACATAAAAGGAAAGTAATAAATATCCTTCAGTATAAAAGTCTGAAAGGAATAGGCTTGGTGGGTTAAGTACTGCTTTCACTTGGTTGTAGCCCTTCTGTGTTACCACAGTCAAATTAAACACTTCTATTTTTCAGTTGGAATTTGAGTTCTGCATCTGGAAAATAAATGCTATATTGCTTCCTTTCTGTCTTTTCCATGTAAACTATAACTTGTTTGAGACAGAGACCACCTCTTACAAGCTCATACAAAATACACTGATGTCAGTTTCTAGGCAGGCTAAAATCCAGCCTCTTTCTGCTGCTATTTCTGTTCTTGCATTTTTGCAACTGCTCAGAGTTTAAGATTCCTTTAAATAAAACTTTTCAGCTTATGATCATAGCACAGTTAGAGTATCATTGTTCTCTCTTCTCCCACTAGTCCCTTCTTGGCTTTGTTGCCTTTTCACTGAGGACGGAGCCCTCATGAGTTTGGAGAATGCGCTTGTGCAAATAGTGGAAGTCTGCTGTTGTGGCATGGCCCTTCCTCTGGGAGAAGTTATTCTCTCTATGGGAACTACTTCTAGGTGGCAGTGCTCTGAGATTAGTATGGAAATTAGTACTAAATTTAAGTGATTTTCTATTGTTCTTTTTTTTAATCTATTCTACAGAAAAATATGTGTTTTCCTATCTTAGCAGTGGAATTCAGAATAAAGATAATAAAATGTGCTATGCTTGTGCTGATATTGACTTTTTTTTTTTAAGATAGCCTTAAAAATGTAAGTGATCATGAATTAAAAATGATGCATACAAGAGGTTTTCCCAGCTCTAGAAGTGCAGGTTATAGAACCTCCCATCTACTTTTGTCTGAAATTGAAACTTTCTTTGGGCTTTGTCTGACATGAAAATGATCAACCCAATTATGGCATCTTGAAAATGTTTCTCTTGGGAGTTTGTCAGTCTTAGGGACCTTAGAGGAAACTCTATTCCTTAGCAAGCAGAGGAAGAAACAGGAAATATTTCTTCTGCTTAGAATTGAAATACCTACCCCATAGGACTTTGCACACACACACACACACACAAAATCTTTGCTCACTTTAAGGTAATAATGCCATGTTCCTTGCCTCTATTTATTTTCTTATTATATTTTGTCTTTTTTCCTCCCTCTCAAGCAAACACCTTTTCAAAATCAGATGAAAATCCACCCATAATCTTATTTCAAAGTCTTCACGTGAGACTTACTGACTTGACTGTGCCATAGCTGTGTTCCAGATGCCATTGCTTCCTTTATAGACCCTTCAAGTGAAGAGCAATAGTTATGTCTGTGAATTGGGGCTGTTGCCCAATTTGCATCGGCTCTAAATTTCCTTGCTGCCTTTTATAACAGGGGTATAATCTCCACGATGCCTTTCCGCAGCTCGCGGGTGTTTTTCCGAAGTTTGCCTACACCAATTTGCCTGCTAGTATCCGCAGTAGGAAGCCCCATAAAGAGCACCGGTGGTTGTAATGTGCTCCTACCCATTTAAATTCGGCCGTCCTTCTGGGTTTCCATAGGCTTACGGGGAAATGCAATTACCCCACGCTGATTCAGATTTGCGGCCTGAAACCATCGCTCCACTTAGAGCCTCTCTGCACTGCATTTTACAGCCATTGTCTTGATTACTGAGCTGCAATTGATTCACTCGACAGCAAATTGAAAAATTATCTCCAGGCTTCTCCGTAAAATTACCTCTGATAGCAGGTGCATTAGGCAGTGCTGTAGTACGAGCAGGCGGCTGGCTGGCTGTTGTCTTCTCTGCCAGCTAGCACTGCCTGCTAGGAGGGAATTAAGGGCGTGAAAATGTTCTTCGAAACTAAAGCCACAGAGAGGCTCCCCGCAAACCGAGGCAACGTGTGGCGTGGCAGATTGGCAAGGCAGAGGGAAACTGTCCTGTTCCTGCATTAAAGGAACCTGGTTGCTTATTTGGCCTTAGGAGTAACGGTGCTCCAAGGCATCTCACGTGCCACTGTCATCTCCCTCAGGATTAAAGGAAATGCCATAAAGCTCAGGGAGGCGGTTCAGAGCAGGCAAGATGATAGATAGACCACATTCGCACAGGGTATGACGGAGGCAGAGGGCTTATCGCTACCAACTGTTGCAAAAGCTAAAAGTACAGCCAAGCTTGCATATGTCTGTATTTTTTTAATCTGTGCATGGAAAATAGAAGGGGATTGAGGGCAGATCTTTCAACTGCAGACAAGGTGAAATCTACAGAAGCATAACTACATGAAGTTTACTGAGAAAGATGTCAGCTAGAATTCTTTGAGGGATTTTGATGCTGGATAGGATGAAAGCTGACCTGGAAGAAAACTAGGTATTAAATGTGGTAGTGAGGAAGTGGATGATGAATAGGGTGATATTTCTTTTGGTTCACTCCCTAGTAAGGCCTTTTTGAGAAGAGTGGAGCCTCAAGTGTGCTTCCAGCAACAGCCAGAAGGCTACAGGATCAAGAGGCTATCTTAATGCTCATGATATACATTTTGGTTCGAGGATGAGAAGAAAGGAGGAAAAAAATTACAAGGAGGAAAAATGAAGAAGCAGTTCTGGGTCAGAACTGGGCAGATGGCCAGGAAGGTCTTGTTTTCTAAGAGCTGTTGTGTAGCTGCATTTGAGCAACAGGAGGAGAGAAGCAGAGTTGTCTTCTTTCTTAGCATCAATGAATAGAAGGTACTTTTACACTGAGGTATCTTTTTTTTCCCTCTAGAGAAAAAGGTTGTCAGTGTTGCAAGCAAATTTGTTGGTTCTCTTCTGCAGTGCAGGCTGTGCCCCAGTGGGAGCTGACATGAGCATGTGTATTACTTGCACTTCACGGGCATTTCTAGGGACTGGGCTTTTGTGGTCTCCAAGCGGAGTCACACGTATTTTAGTTCCCATAGTGTGCTTTGCCCTCAGAAGTAGATGCACAGCGAGAGCGCCTGCCTTTAGGAGCGGTTTCCTTTCCCATGCACGTGCGTGTGCGCAGGCACGAGCAGCGCAGCCCGCTGCTCCGCTGCTCTCCTCACCGCTCGCAACGCAGTGACCAGCACTGGCAGAAGTGACCCTCCTAAATGTAAGATGACGGTGTTTTTATTCCTTTGCTCGGTGTGTCTGGGAGCTGTGACTTTTAAAATAGCGGCTTTTCAATGCCCTTCCCTTGCGCTGCCCCCCAGACAGAGCTGACCGGGTGGCTCGGGGCAGTTTGGCATTTTAGCCATCGCGTCCTGACCCCTGGTCGATGTACGAGGCCTCCCCTGCCCTGCGAGGAGGGGCCGCCACAAGCCTGCTCATTGCCTTGTGCTCCTGCTGGGCTTCCTTTTCGTACCAGACACTTTGACACCCCAGCTTATTTTGTACTTACAGCAACTTTCTGCTGAGAGCTTAATGAGAGCAAAAGGGCACTTGTGGCTTCCAAGCATCACAAAGCAAAACAGTGCTGGGGGGGAGGCAATCTAAAAAAGAACAAAAACAGCAGAAAAGGGTGGGCAGGGTGGCTAAAAGCCATCTCCCAGAAATATCTACGTGGCCTGGGATGACTTTGTCTCGCCCTGAACTTTTGAGTTCTTTTTTTCTCTACAAAGCATATAGACCTTCACCAGGGTATTTCTAGTGTGCCTAATTCTAGGCTTAACAAGGTGCTGGGGTGTTGCTAGCGCCTTGTGAAATCCTTTCAATGCAGGTTTGCTGCTGTACTGTTAATGCTTGGCAGCCTCTTGAGAAAACTCGGCTTTCTCTAGACTCCAGCTCATTTTAGCAGATTAAGGTCCCTATTTTTCCTTTCCCATGGGAAAAGCGTGCAGAACAGAAGGTCTTATTGGCATCTATCCTTGTTTTCAGCTCCACATTCTGCTTTATGCTCTCCTTTCAGAGCAGACAGAAGTGCTCAGAAACAATGTTGACAGTTCTTATGGAAAGCTGAGATTAACAGACTGAGGACATTTGGGGGCAGTCCATGTTCTTCTGTTCTCCAATGTCGCCAGCAACGTGGCTATGTTACTTGTTATATAGCTAGCTAAAATTGAGTGTATTTCACATAACTACTGCTCACATTTTATTAGTCTAGTCTCTCTGTCCTAACTCTTGATGTCTTGATGGAACTTCTCTAAATGTGGCACCGGAACAGATACTTGGCATTGAATTTAAGAAGTAAAACCAGGCACACACTGGCTGGTGAGGCTGAAATTAGTTCCCCAAACACTTCTTTCCAATTGATTGATAAGATATTGCTCTTCTGACTTCATGGTTGAACACCTGGGTTGATTTTTAGTTCTTGATGTTGGATTTACTGAAAAAAGCCAGCCTGGAAAAGATTCTGTAGACAAAATAATCTTAGTTTTCTATTTCAGAGAAAGCTTCCTATGTTGGTCAGTGCTCTTCAGTGGGGGAAGGAAGATGCTGAGCTGTTGTGCCCTGACAGACCTTGCAACCAGTGGCCTGCTTGGACCTTAAAAACAAAAACAAAATCACCAGAGCGGAAGCAGTCGGACCCACATGAGCATGGGGTCAACCTCAGGCTTTCTTCCTTCCTCCACACGCCAAGCGCAGCTGCAGGTACGTGCAAGCCTGCTTCACCGAGCCTCCTCCTCCGAGCCAAGACCTCTTACCTCGAGGGCTTCCCAGATGGTCCCATGAATAATCCCAGGTGACAGAGTTGAGATTCAACAAGGCCTAATTTGCTTGGGAAGCAAAACAAGCTCTCTTTTACCCTGATAACTCATGAGCTGTTTGTACGATATTCACTGTAACCTTTGCAGGTTTTCAGAGTCAAGAGATGTTAGGATTGTCCCTGTATTAATTGCTCATGCTGAGGAAAGCTTGGAAGGACAGAGGGTGGCAGTACAGCACTGTCAGAGCTCAGCCTTGCAGACTGTACCAGCCACAGCTGTAAAACATTTCACACACAATTGCTTCTAATTAAATGTACATATTTTTTGTTTTGTTTCACAACAGGGCAGAAATAACTTCTGTGTGCCTGGTGTGTTTTGGTATTTTTTAGACTGAATCTTATTGTTTGACTTAAGCTCAGTCAGTAAATTTAAAACATATTAAAGCATTAGTTATGTACAGGCTGTATGCATGCAGAGACAAAAGTTGTCTTTAAGAGGACAATCACGCATCTTTGATTTATTAAATGCTATAAATTACTGCATGTTCTAACAGCAACCAGCACCGCAGCATAAAGAGGTGTAAACAGATGTCAGTGATACTGAGGCTGTAACAGATGTAACTTGGGGGAGGAATGAGAGATCTAAGGTACCTAAAGTAGAAGGGAGAGAGTGACCATGCTCCATAACGTGTGAGTTTGCAAATTGTTTAAAGAGCTACTGGAAGAAGTTGGAATTTTATGGCGTTCAATTTTATGATGTTGCAAGAACAAAGAAGCAAACAAAACTCTCCAACTCCCAACACCTCAACAAAACCACATCTATGACTTTCTTTGAAAAAAAAAAAGCACAATCTTTTACGCTGCCCTTTAAGTGAAATGAAGGGACGAGGCTATTACTAACATGATGTAGGGATATTAATGTGTCCAAACACATCCCTGAACCCTTTTCTTTGTTATTTGAGAAAAAATTGTGGAAAGGGAAATTACTCAAGGAACGCCAGGAATACCAATAAAAGGCCTCCTGAATGAGGCTCTAAAACAGCTTCGTTAAAAGCAGCTAGCTCACCTCTGAAAAGGAGTCCTGCCTCTTTCCCTGTTAACAGGCATCTAAGCTTTGCCTCCTGTGTTTCCAATGAGAGCTCAGCTGTCAAATGGCAGATGGAAGTTTCTGGACCACTTTGGTTAAAGCTCAAACAGAAAAGTTGTGTGTTTATGAGTTTTATACTCTTGCAAATTGGTGATGTGGTTTGGACTTGTATAACTCACTCATGATGTAGGGTGAAAATGACTGTAATTTCGAGATAACAAACTTAACTACCAAATGATGCTTGCTGGAGTGCCAGGGGCGTAAAATATAATGGCTTGTGCTATAATAAGAGCTTCTTTACAAAACCGAATCCACGCTCACAGGCCATGGGTGACGTCTATAAATGTCTTTTTCTTCCTTCATTTTCTTTAGTACCTCAACACTTCATTCAAATGAGAAGTTATATGTTGCTTTTATGTCCACTGGCTTACTTAATCTTGTCTTGCTGTGCTCTTTTAGCTAATTAGGGAATGCATTGCAATCTGTTTATCTGTGCAGATGAAATTATTTCAGTCTGATAGTCCCAGGAGAGATTTTCCTTTCTGAATTGTCTCCTCAAGACTAAGGAGCTTTACAGGAAAGAGGACTGACGTATATACCTATTTTGTATGAGTCATGATTTTAGATTGGAACAATGCAAAAGTACATAAGAACATTCCCGACAATGCTGTATTCTGGAAACTTGTAGAGATTTGTGGCTCTGGAAGAATTTAAATGGTACTGCAACTTGGTAGGCTAACTCCAGTGGAGTTCACTATGATTTGAGAGCATGGAGAGAAAAATTGCTTCTTCCAGTCGACTCTGACCTTATTTCTGAATTCAGTCAGTCTTTAGAAGTTGTTTGGAGCATCATCGCTTATCTTGCTTAAAAAAAAGAAAACCCTTTTCTTGGCTGACCATGCTTTTGAATGTGAGAGAGGTGGGCACCTTCTACTTCAGCTCCTTTTGGATGGCAGCTCCCTAGATCTTCTCATGAAGGCATTAAACACCACTGAAAGAACAAAGTGCAGCTCTGAACCATCTAATGTATGCCATTTAAATTATATTAGGCAAGTCAAGACCTGCTAGAGAGAAGGCACAGTACACATTTTCATTGAAGTTGTACTTTATGTTTGTGAAAAGATTTAGAATTATTACTGAACCTGTGGTTCCTCCTTTAACAGCAATTTGATTATCTCCTGCAGTTAGGCTAATGTTATTGCCAGAACTGTATGTTGTTTATCTGACATCACATTTCCTATTAAGTACACTCTGATCTCCACAAAGAAGACAAGATGTTGAAAGAAATATACGCAATACACCATTTTCTGCAAATGAAGTATTATGCTACGTATGAATCCTTGTTCTTGAGAAGCATTGGCTGCCAGAGGTTTGACAGCAGCAAGGAGAATATTTCTCGAAAGCTTCCAGAAAAGTGTAAATTGCATGTAATGACACTTCCATTTGTGCAGGAAGGGGTGACACTAAGGTAATCAGGGTAAACCAGGAAAGCACCTGATTGTTGGCATGTTTGCCTTGTAACAATCCTGCGGCAGTGGTGTGATTTCCCATGGGATGGGAAGCAGTGAGAAGGACAGGGCCCCGCGCTGCACCACGACGGTGTTTGCTGGGGTCGGCAGATGGATGAATGCAGCAGTAACCCGCGTTTCTTTGCCGCAGACAAGATTAGTGAGGCTGTGGGTTCAATTTGTGCCGGGAGCCAGAGCGGCTCCTCGGAATTTAGGGAAGTGATTTAAACCAAGTTCAGGACGACTCAGAAATTGTGCCCTTAGGTTCTGAAGAGCAAGAGATATTTTGAAATAATTATTCCTGGCGGGCACTGTAATGAGGTTAGGTTAGACAGATTGGATAATTCGAATTCCTTACTGTCTAATGACACAATTTAAAATAGCGTTTTAGATTTGGGCCTCTCAGGTAATCCCCTGCTCTGATAGAAACTTCCCTATTCATTCCTGAAACTGCTGTGTTCAAGAGAGGAAGATCTTTATGAGCTGCTGTATCAAAAGCTAGACAGAATAATTGCAGCATTCTGGTGTATTGTCAGTAATGGCCTGGTGGCTGAATCTTTTTTTATTTTTTTTCTTACCAACCCTTTGAAACCTTTTTACTTCAATTAGTCTCTGAAGGCAGATCAATAAAATAGTTTTCTCTTCTCAGAGTAAAGATATGTCTAGACTGTGCAATGGAGAAAGTAAGTTTGTCCACAGCAAGGATGAAATCTTGTCTCTCAACTAGCATTATATATACACACACGTATACATATATATACAAGTATGTATTTGTGTGTTTTTATATATATAGATAAGTATATACATAGATATGTGTATGTATAAACACATACTCACACGTATGAATACATATATATTCCCAGCCTATATATATGTAGGGTTCCCAGCATGACTGGGTCTTTGTTATGCAAGGTGCTCACATCTATACACACAAAAAAAGCAAGCTTCTGTCCTAAAATACATGAGAGAAAGCTGAAGAAGGCTGGCAAGAGTGATGGTGTGTGTTAGGGAGAAATATTTTAATATTTCCAATCCCAAAATAAGGGTAAATTTTTATTCTTGGAAAAGGGAGGTGTTTTCAAATAAGCAAACCTATTTTTTGGTAGATTTGTCTTTTACTTTCACCCAACCATAAAGTTCCATGAATTAGTCAGGGAATTGTTCAAATCCCACGACCTCTGTTATTTTGCTGGTGTTTACAGTGAACAGTAATCCCGTGTGCAGGAGAGAGGTCATGAATCCGGTGTCTTCCCTCACGCGCCCTTGCTGGGGCAGCAGTTGCATCTCCTCATCCCTCGGTGCTCAGCGGGCAGCTGCCGACTCACAGCACCAGGTAGGCGAAAGCTGCGTCGAAGAGCTCAGGCGGCAATAGTAATTTCCTCTTTGAACAAACAAGATTAAGAAGTAGCTTAGGCACCTGGAGCACAGATACAGCTGTCTCAATAATAAATGCACGGAGTAATGGCTTAACCTGGGCTTGTTAGGTGCTTCTCCAGAGAGGATGGATGTTTCTCAAAATTGAAACCAGTTTTAAGGTGAGCAGGGCTCATACTTGTTTCTGCTGGGCTGATCTACATCCCTCAACCTTGAAGATAAGGTTGAAAAGTAGGAGGGCTTTTGCGTGGACAGGGAAAATGACTCTCACAGTGCCTATTGCCCCAAACACCCAGGTAAGCAGCATCTGTTGATTAAGCACCTTCCCAACCTTGCTTTTAATTATAAGCAACCTACAGGTAAACCGAAGTCCTTATGAGCTGATGTCAGCTGCCCAAGCTCACATATCAGATATGTGGCACAGCAAAGAACCTGCAGTAGTGGAGCTGGAATTAAGTGGAATTATTAACATATTAAAGCAAATACGCTCTTTGGTGCTTTCCCCATGGGGCTCATCTGCATTGTATCAGTCACAGCTGTAATAATCAGCTTGTGGTGAAAGCAGAAGACTGACCTGGGCTACTTAATGGTGTCAGAGTTTTTAAAAGTTTTTGGCTCTGTTTTTTTTCTCCCTTTCCCTTGGCTTTCTTAGATATTCATGGTAGATAATAGCAATATTGAGATAGCCAAATGTTTTTTCATATAAATGCATTTCTTAATGAGAAAAGTTCTTTGTAAAACTGTCTGTGTTAATGCTCCAACAGCAAAAGGAATCCATCATGATATAAAGAGACAGGAATTTTTCCTCCAGCATTTAGTTACCTCTTAAGATGAAGCCACTAATTTCTCCTCTTCCCTTTTTCAAACCCACATTATGTAAATAATCCTTACAATAAGCTGTCTGGAGTATTTTATTGCTTAATTAATATAGTTCCAATATTATGAATAAATAAGATCTTATTCAAATTGTGAGTGTAGTAAATGCAAGGGGATATGATCCAAGAAGGAGTTTCAACTCCCTTTGCATCTGTTCCTCTATTTCGCTGGATTCATTTTTGTGTTCTAAATTAAATTATTCCGATGGATCTGCTCCCGCGGCTGCTCTGCCCATCCAAGGGGGGGCCTGGCGGCTCGGCGCCTTTGCTGCTCTCCCACGCGGCACCGGGGAAGCCGCCGGGCAGCCCGGCTGGCCGAGCAGGTTGGCACCGTCCCCGCGTCCTGTGTGGGGCTGCTGCGTGTGACGGGTTTGGAAAGCTCTGGGCCGGTCTCGCTTCTCGGTTCAGCGCAGGGTTTCCAACTGGCATCGCTGTTACCGTGATCCATTGCACACCAGTGGGCTTCCTTTTGTACTAAAACAACCTTCTCTTCCTCTCCTCCCTGCCTTAAAATAATGCTCTAACGCAAACACCCCCAAAGGCCTTCCTTATTTCTGCTGGGTGAAGGAGAAGCAGCTGCTACAGGTTCATCCCCTCTACTTGGTTCTCGCCAGCATTTTGTTGCCTTTTGGATGCAGAAACACTGACAAGGCCACTTGTGACTGTTTCTCTGGAAGAAAATGCAACCTTGGAACAAGGCCACAAGGCAGGAAAGCAGAATTCTTACAGGTAAAGAATAGGCTTATTTAGTAACTGAACCTTTGTTTTTATTTTCCCAAACAGTGAGCTCCTACACGAAGGAGCTGCTGCTCCTTCTGGTTAGGGCACATTTTGGGCGCTCCCAAGATGGACAGAGCAGGGTGGCCTGCAGGGACACTGAGAAGCCTCGGGAAGCCCTGGCCTCTGCCACGTGCCCCCATGCTGCCTCCCCGCGGCTGTGCAGGGATGCTCTTTGCACCCGGTTTTTGCTAAAAGAAGAGAAGCTTCCTGCTCCCAGCTGCTCCCCCCTGCAAATGGAGCAGGCCAGTTTGGGCCTGTGGACTGCTTGAAGACGCCAGGTATTTTTTGTTCCAGCATGCCCCAACTAATGTAGTTTATGTGTCTGGATCTGCTTTACTTCATCTTCATTCACTTCACAGCTTTCCTGCTGCAAAGTGTTTGGCAGTGATAGGCAACCTGCCACATTTGGCTGCATTAAAAAAAAACACGGTCTGATAGAATCAAAGTTTGTAGCTACTGCAAATGGGCTCTCCTTTTCTGAAACTTGTATTTTTTTCTTTTAGGACTTCCAGGCATGTAATTGTGAGTGGTACTTCAGTGCTTCATCCTTGGAGAAGGGTTTGGTCGAAATCAGCCTAATGGGTTAGAAAGCCCTGGGAGAGGAATAAACTAACACAGAAGGACTAAACGACTGTATAGAAATGGATCATACCTAAAATTCCACTCCGTTTTTCAGGAGTGGTGTCAGACCTTGATTGTTTAAATGCCTCCCTGTGTCACAGTGGATGGTCCTGCGCTGCTCAGCAGGCAGGTCTGAAATGCATCTCGCGTGCATTAAAAAATGTTAAATGAAAGATGAACATGAAATGCCTCCTGGTATCCCTTGGAGTATCGTCTTGCACCTTTCAAATTATTTAATTATTATCCTTGCTTCCCGGGGAGGAAAAGGGGGCAGGTGGAGAAGGCATCCTGGCTCTGCTCCCGTATGTTGAGGGAAGTGTGCGGTTGCAGTCACTGCATGGTGACACCCCTCTGAATCTACCTCCTGAAACTGAAGATACTGTTGTTTAAGGAATATTAGCCATAATCTGTGCATTCTAAAATTTATTATTATTATTTTACTGCTTATGCTCCTTTCTTTCCCTGCAGTAAAAGAAACAGCAGCTTAATGTGAAGGAAATCATACCTGATTTATTCATGCTTGTATAAACAGCATGTATTTCTTCACATACAGGTAAATGGAATTATAAAGACAAGACTTTGTGAATAAAATTTTGAGAAATGAGAGAATTCACTAGTAACTCATTTACCGTGACAGGAGATGAATAGAGGTAATTTAGCCTCATAAAAGTAAAATTGGCTCATGTCTTACACAGGAGTGGGAGGAAGAAGGTTGTTCAGCGGCTGGAAAGCAGCGCGGAGCCGCGAGTTGGCAGCCGGGCTAGGGGGGCTGCGTTAACCCGGGGGAGTCATTATTTGAGCCGGGTGTAAGTGCTGCCTTTGGCAAGCGCGGATCTGACGTGGGCTGGGCTTTGTGGAGGGTTTTGTTCTGGATTGGGCGCGGGTGTGGGGCTCGGGCAGCGCCATGTCGAGAGCCTGGCGCTGGGTTCTGCCCCCGTGGCGGCTGCGTTTCCTCCAGCCGCGCGGTTCGGCCTCCAGGTCTGTCCTGGGGAGAGCGGGAGGAGGAGAGCGGTTGAGCGTGATCCTGAAGGAAAAGCAAATATTCCTTGGTTTTAAAGATACATAATAGTAAGATAAAAAGATTAGGGCCCGTGGGGCTAGGCATTACAGGGCTCATGAATACAAGATCCTCTGAGGTGCCTCCTTGGACAAATAAGCTGGACTGAAAGTAGCAGTACAATGTGCCTGGGAGCACTTTCTTCCCTATTAAAAATACAAAGCAAAAAGGAGGCTGAGGAAAACTACAAGAAAAAAAATCTCCCTGAATCTTTGGCACGGCCCTGAGTGCAAGGACGGGCAGGGAGGAGAGGGGAAGGCTTAGGGATGGCCTGGATGAACGGTGGCTCTGGTCTCTGTGGCTCTGGTCTGCTTGCAGCAAGATCAAGAGAATCCTTCCTAGAAATCCTGTAGGACTATGAAATTATGCAGTGGTTCACAGTGCTGGGAATGTTTCCTTAACAGTGAGAACAGACTGAAGATCAAAAATGTCCATCTTGTGCCTGACCTTACAGCTTTCCACGTTGTTTCCCCTCTTCTTAGGAACCAGGATGCCAGTGTAGAAGTGAGCCAGCCTTATTGCTTAGCACTCTTAGAAGTCTTTGCTTTCTCTTACTTCCAACCTGGGGTATTACAACATTCATCACAATGACAAGATTTAATTATTTTGTATTATCAGTAATTAATATAGTGATCATCTTGTTTATGATTTCATTTTTGTGGGGTTTCTGGTTCCCTAAATTACTCTAAAGAGATTGATGTGGCTTCTTCTGTGCTTTTAATGAGTTTATCAGGTTCCAAATGCTTAAATGATCTTGTTTGCAATAGTTTTTATTGGCTCTTCACTAGAATAGGAGAATAGAAACAACTTTGGCCTGGGACTTTGCAGGCCAGACCGGGATGTTCTGCTCATCTTCAAAAAGCAGTTTCCAAAGTAGGTACCGGCACAGTGCTCTGAGGCTGCTCTGGGCAGGCAGGAAACCACCACAGGGACTTGGGAAATCTTTATCCGTTGTAACCTATAAAGGCCTGTGTGCATCTCTCCAGGAGATTTACTTGAAGCACGTCTGTGATACCTACCTGCAAAAGGGCAAATCCGGTGAGGGATTCAGGCGGGCTGTGAAGTGTGCAAGGCTGAGCAGACAGCCAGAGAGATCCAGAGAAACTGCTAAGTGACGTCTATATTGGTGAGCAACCAACAACGTGCGACCGCCAGCGCCGCGGTGGGGAAAGCACTCTTACTAATGCATTCGGTTTCGTTTGTTTCCCTAGTTGTTTTAACGGGCTGTAAAACCAAAACGTGTGTGTAAGGTGCCACGTCATAAGGGAAGCTGTGCAAGGATAGCTCCAGCTTTCCCCAGCAACCGGCTCCTTTGGAGCAGGAGAAACCCCATGGACCTGCTGCAGCGAGGGAGGTCGCTCTTGGAGGGGCGCCTGCCTGGGACACAGGGATGTACCTGAGGAGCAGGGTTTCTTCCTGGGTGTAGTAAGGTTTGCCACCTTCTTTGCAACCCATTGATTACAGAAACTCTTACTTTCCACCACAAATTCCCCTATGCTCTCTTGTTTGAATTATTCTCCCATGGCTTATGTCTGTCTTCTTATATTGTAAAAAAATTCAGGAAGAAAATGTGTCTGCATAGCGTGGTCATGCTACGTTTGTGGCATGATAGAGCATAAATAGTTGTTATTAATAATGCATCTCCAAATGTTCTCTTATTTGACAAGTGTACTTTTATTTTAATATGTATTATTTATGGCATACTTGCAAGGATTCTGCAGTGTAGTCTTCAAAATTAATGCAGTTTTACAAAATGAGAAGTCACTACTGTGTTTGGCTGTTAAATCTTTGCTGAGGAGTAGAAAGAGGCTGCAGGATTCTGTACGAAAACTGTGAAAGGTGGAGACTCTGCTTTATGTAGGCTGGCAGGCAGCGTCGTGAGAGGCAGAGCAAGGAGCTGGAGCTGTGATATACACAGATGTTGGTGAATTTTGCTGAAGCCATTGGAGTTAGGATGTGCCCACTTTAATTAAAGAAGCCAAACCTCAGCTGAATCTAAAAGTCACTGATCTGTTTTCACAAGGTACAACATAACTTTGAATGATAAGAAAATGGTTTGCTCAGAGATAATAAATCCAGACCTAGTGCTTATCTCCTACAATAACAGCATTTGAAAAATAGATCACCCATAGGATATAAAGAAGACAGAGGACCTATGCTTTCTTTTCACAGAGTGTTCCTTTGGATATATCTGCTTCATAAATCTCCATGTAAAATTCTATGAAATTGTTTTCTGTGGGTGAAAAATTGACTTCTCCAAAATGAATGGGAGCTTTGCTGTTGACTTAAATGGAGGTGGTTTTCTGTCTGTATAAATTATTTTAGAAAGAAAAATGCTTGTTGATGCGAGAAATTTTCCACAGTTAGCCCACCTTGATGACAGTGTTTGGTGCATTAAATCTTCTATCTTTATACCCACAAGTCGTGACCATGGGCAGCCAATTAACTCTCCAGTCAGAAAATGTTTGTACGCTTCAGTGTGAGACAGAGCATTTCCTCCTCCCTTTTTCCCTTGGAACAGCAGGAAATGAGTAATTATATGTTAAGATCTATGGTAGAAATGCTACTGCAGAAGTGGATAGCTGAAGGATTGTTTATATCTGTAAATATGTCTTAGTATAAAGCACTAAATAGAATTTGTATGTGCAGTCCCTTTTTTCCTTATTGAGAAATGTTCAGTTTTTGGAAGAAAGTGAGACACGGACAGAAGCACTTTACTGGACAAATGTATTCAATTTCTGATCTTAGGAAAAATCAAAGAATACCAGTCAAAGAGAAGCATCAAACAAGAATGTCAAATTCAAGAACAGGATTGTTTTTCTGTAGAGCCTCAGTTTTCTGTAATAACTTAATGTCTTAGTGCCATCCTTCATCACTAGGCTGAGCTTATTACAGCTGAAACGAGCTGAGCACCATCTGTATTGCAGTGTGTTATGGAAGGGACCTAAAAAAGGGATCCACTCTAAGCAGAATAAAAGCCTTCCTGCTTGAAGGGAGAGATGCCACGCTCGGTCATTGTTTCTGAGTTCTTGGCAAAACAGCACGGTAGAAGATAACCCTCTGATAACCCACACTGCTGATGATAATCAGGGATGTATACACTGGACTTAAAAGACTATACCAACAGAAATGCATGGCATCTTTGTCCATAAAGGAGACCTTAGAAAGCTGACGTAAAGCGATGAGCTGCAAAACAACCTCCCAGTCCCCTTGCTCCCTGGGTCTTGCACTCATCATGTGGGTTGCTGCCTGGGACCTACGGGACAAATTTGGAACTTTTAGCTATATTTGAATAGCTATATTTGAATTGTAATGTTTTTATATGATATATAGGGGTACCCCAACTCCTTTCCCTCATGAGCTCATTCTCTTTGGAGCCATCATTGCAGAAACGTTGCAGTGTGGTCAAGAGCCCCTGCAGAAATGGGGAGAGATGCCCCTGTGTTGCTCTGCCCCTCGCCTGCTGAGGGCCTGGGGAGCCTGTCAGGTAACTGCTCAGTATGTAGGTGCTGTCTTATCCTCGGCCCCTGGTTTGTGCCTGTGAGTGTCGGCAGAGAGGTGATCAATAAGATAATAAACTCCTTTTTCAGTCTCTGTCCCATTGGAGTAGGAAGGTGTATTTTAATTAGTTTTCTGTCTATCCATACTCTTGCAATGACACTTACAGTATTAAGGTGTTTCATGAGGGAAGGAGGAAATAACAAGTTTCTTATTCTTTAGAGGCTTTCAGCCTTTTTTTTTCCCTGGCATCTTTCCTTTATGTTCTTACCCTCTTAGCCTGCTAATTACTTTCCTCCTTTCCTTCACATTCTCCTGCTGCCGTTCGCTGGGATAGAGCTAAGTCACCAGAATTAGTTTGTGTTAACAGGGCCCGTGCGTGGCTGCCGACAGATCCGGGCTGATGCTCCTGTGAATCCGACTCTTGCGCTTGTCTCTGCTGAGACTTGGCCCCCGAGGGCTGCAGTCTGCAGCTGCAGGGAGGGGAGTGCTGCGGCCTTTAGCTAACGCTCAGCCCGTGTTTTTAGGGAGTCACGAGAGCAGCTCTTTGCTAGTGAGCTTCGCTTTGCTTGGCCTTCCTCAAGTTGTGGCCTCTTCCTGCTCGTTTCTGGTGTGTGTGCCCTGCACCACAACCCCAGACACAGGCATCCCCGCTGCTGGAGGCGGTTTTGCACATGGAAAAGCGGGTTCAAAGCTACTGCTTGGCAGTTTGCTGCTTGGGGTTAAACTACAGAGCTCCTGGCTGCTCTCAGAGGAGAGAAGAAGGGGACCTNGCTGCGGCCCCTGCCCTGAGGGGCCTTTAGCTAATGCTCAGCCCGTATTTTTAGAGCACGAGAGCAGCTCTTTGCTAGTGAGCTTCGCTTTGCTTGGCCTTCCTCAAGTTGTGGCCTCTTCCTGCTCGTTTCTGGTGTGTGTGCCCTGCACCACAACCCCAGACACAGGCATCCCCGCTGCTGGAGGCGGTTTTGCACATGGAAAAGCGGGTTCGAAGCTACTGCTTGGCAGTTTGCTGCTTGGGGTTAAACTACAGAGCTCCTGGCTGCTCTCAGAGGAGAGAAGAAGGGGACCTGTGTTGATAGAAAAAACCTCGTCATTGCAAGTTGTGCAGAAATTGCTGTGTTCCCAGGGAAAAGTGACTTTTTACTATTAGCACGTCTATTCCTCTAATTCGCTTTGTGATGAGTTTTCCATGCAACAGCAGAGAGTGGAGGCCTCTCCCTTACCACCCTCGTGTTACGTGTCTGGGTAGGCTGCAGGTCGCACTGCAGGGGCAGCAGCCTTGGCCGAGGGGCACGCAGACTGAAAGTCAATGGGGAGGCTCCGCAGCGTCAAAACATTCTGAAAACGGAGATGAAAAGCTAAAGCACTTGAGTCTGCGGGGCCACGGGGGACAGGCTGCAGACAGCGGCTTTTGGTGGCCGGGCTGGGAGCATCACTGGGGCTCGTTTTCAGCCCAGACACCGGCCTGCCCCACGCTGGTGCCATGTGGGTGGGCAGGAGGGGCTGCAGGGCACCTGGTGACACACGGGCAGCGCTGCAGATGATGCCGCATAGCCCCCCGCATGCGCAAAGCATCGGGGAACAGCGCCAGAGAAGGGAGCTCTGCGGCGCTTGGGCTGGTGGCTGGGGCCCCTTCTGCGCTGGCGCGGTGCTCTGCGCCGCTGAGCACCGGGGCGAGTGTCTCCTGCGCTCCAGTGTTGTCCCCTCCTCCCCAGAAGGGCTGCGGGGGGTGCGGGATCAATTTGCTGCTCCTGCCCATGTTAGCGCTGGGCGACGTCGTCACGGAGAGCTGAGACAAACCCCCAGCTCTTGTGCAGCTCCGTGTTAGAAGGTGTTATACAAACTGTGATGTGGCGCGTGGAAAGATACGAATTTTTGCAGTAAGTTCTGCTTCTGTTTACTTGTATAGTGTGAGTTGTTGCTCGGTATTTAAAGCAATATAATCAAAATTTGTTAACAGTGACAATAACTAGTATTTTTTTAATGCTATTTTTTAAGGAAAGGCATTCGAAACACACCAGTGCCCATACAAGATGAAGTGGGAATTGCACGAAAACCATAAGCAAACAGAACATAAAGTAGGTGTGGCTGAACGCTCTTGAAAGCTGTAGCCAAAAGATACCCATTTTATTTATTATTATTTTTTAATAATCTTGTAAGTACAGCTTTTGGTATAGTTTTGTTCATCAATTACTTTGCCCCCACTTCATGCAGGTTTTTTGCACTGTACTCTTGAAATGTATTATTTTAAACTGAGGGAAATGGACAAAGCTGAAGGCTACAGCTCTTCACAGTGCATAGCAACAATTTTTCACATGGGGTTGAATATGCAACAGGACACAGAAAGTGCAAAGGCTGCAAGGACATGAACCTGCGTGGTTGGTGTATGAAGGAGATGAATTCTGAGGGGTTATTAAAGAGGGGGTGTTTAACTGGTAGAAGTTGGTAGTAGGTATCAGCGGACTAGAGATAACAGATGGGTTATAACACCTGAACCGCTGTCCAAGAGGGAGGGTCCAAGCGGTGAGATCGTAAGAGCAGCAGCAGGAGTTGGAAAGCTTTAACCAAGTTCATGACCTTGCTTGAAGGTCAATGCCAGGCAGCTCAACCAGGGCCGAGCTGCCCTCAGCACCTCAAGCCTGGCCTTTCCAGGCTGGAGGGCTGTGCTGTAGGATCAGTAGTGCAGCCTCAGAATCCTTTAACTATCCTTAATTATCATAGAATCATAGAATGCCTAAGGTTGGAAGGGATCTCTAGAAGTCATCTAGTCCAACCCCCCTGCACACGCAGGGCCACTTAGAGCACGTGGCACAGGGCTGCATCCAAGCGGGTCTTGAAGATCTCCAGAGAAGGAGACTCCACAACCTCTCTGGGCAGCCTGTTCCAGGGCTCTGTCACCCTCACTGTCAAAAAGTTCTTCCTTAAGTTCCCGTGGAACTTTTGATGTTTCAGTTTGTGACCATTTCCTCTGGTTCTGTCAGTGACCACCAGTGAAAAGAGGCCAGCCCCATCCTCCTCATTGCCTCCCTTGAGGCACTTATAGACACTGATCAGATCCCCTCTCAGCCTTCTCTTCTTGAGGCTGAACAGGCCCAGCTCCCTCAGCCTCTCCTCATAGGGCAGATGTTCCAGGCCCCTGATCATCCTCGTGGCCCTGCGCTGGACTCTCTCCAGCAGCTCCACATCCCTCTTGTACTGTGGGGCCCAGAACTGGACACAGTACTCCAGATGTGGCCTCAGCAGGGCTGAGTAGAGGGGTAAGATCACCTCCCTCGACCTGATGGAGACGCTCCTCTTAATGCATCCCAGGATGCCATTGGCCTTCTTGGCCACGAGGGCACACTGCTGCCTCATGGTCAACCTGTCGTCCATCATGACACCCAGGTCCTTCTCTGCAGAGCTGAGACGCCCAGGTCCTTCTCTGCAGAGCTGAATGTTATTATGAAATATTATTAATGAATATTATTGAATTATTCATTATTATTCATTAATAATGAATATTATTATGAAATAACTCTGGGCCCCTCTGTCATGTGCATTTCCTATGATAACCTCTGGTAAGTCTTCTTTGGGCCGAAGACAAATGTTAGTCTGGTGCCGCTCCGATAGATGGTGTGAAAGCAACGCACAGTGTCTGTGTGGGGGGGGGTCTTCGTCCTTCTGCGAGCTGGCACTATCCGAACTGCGGGAGGCAAAGAGGCAGCTGCAAATCAGCCCCCGAGTGGGTGCGGGATGTTTGAAAAGCAAATTAATCTTTCACAGAAGAACTTCCAAACGGAAAGCTGGCGAGAGTGGCTCCAGCCACAGGATGCGAGCTGGTGCAGATAGCTGAGCTGGTACTGGAGAAATGAGGGACCAACCCACAGCTTTTGAAGGACAGTTGGACCATATTAGTACCCTCTTATGTTAGAAAGCTGTGCGGCTTTTGCCATCCACAAATTATGGAACTAAAAACAAAACCAGGAGGCAGCAAACGTCTGCATTTGATGTGATGTGATTTTTTTTTTTCTTTTTCCTCCAGTCTTCAGCTAGGCATCCTGAGTTTGGCAGGCTGCTTTTTTTGCTCCGTAATGCCTCCTCTAGCATTTAGGATCAATAGACTAATCCGAAAATTAGATTCAGGCGTATTATCTGGAGGGCTGTTCCCATAGCAGATGGTGCCACTGAGTGCTGAGTTACTCCTGTAGCAGAGCAAGGCCATAGAGCAGTATGGGCAGCGGGGCAAACGCTTGGCTTTTCTTCACCTCGTCATTCCCAGCTGACTGCTGGTTCCTTCCCCGCTGCAGCAACCCAAACCAAACATCCAGTTACTGCTCAAGCAAGACACCACATGTGCGTGTCACGGGCTGATTTCTGATCCAGACTCATAGCTGCATCTCCTGTGAACAACCCGTCTCACCAGTGTTTGCGTTAGGTCACATTTTAGTTTGTTTTGTGCAGTCCCGACAAACAGACACTGGGAAGGGTCTGTAGCCACCCGGAGGCCTGCAGTGCAGAGCTGCGCACTGGCACATGCGCTCAAAAACCGGAGGCCAGATCTGTCTGGTCACTGCTGTCAAATGTTCTGAGCAGGTCTAATGAATAAATCCTTTGGCAGGAATTAATACTTCTGAACCTGTCCTGTAAAATCACAGCAACAGCTTTGCTTTTATCTCTGGATCTTGGTGATGCTTTCCACTAAACCTAAACTAAGCAAGCTCCTCCGTGAGAGGCGGCTGCTAAGCCACCGTCTAGAGCAGAGATTTTAATGACATGTCCTTGTGCCACAAAATGCAGTCGCAGTTCCTATGACAACTGTCCCCGTCTCCTCGGGAGCCTGGGCTAATGGCAGTGTGTGCTTATGCGGGCACCGTGACAGCCTTGTCCTGCCGGCCCCAGCTTTGCTCCCAAGTGGCGTTTAGCCGAAGCCCGCGTGTCTTGTGAGGAACATGGATTTGAGTGACTGATCTCTGTTTTGCTTACAGCTCACCACCCCTTCCTTCCCCTTTTCCTGCTCTTTAGTAGTAAGCTTTGTTTCTTACTAGAATGCGCTCGGTAGGGCTGACTTTATTAATAAAAAATTCCGGAAATTGATCCCTGTGATAGTAATTCTATACACTGTGACAAACATGAACCGACTAGTAGAAAGGGTATCTTAACAAGCAAAGAGGGTACTAATCTGTATATGACCAGTCTGCTCACCCAAATTTGTGAGAACAGTGACCAAGCAAACAGGAGGATGTAGCAGATTATTGCAGTTAATTCTGCAGTACATTTACAAAGGAAAAAAAAAAACCCAACAGATTGAAGAGATATATTAAAAGACTTTATTCACAATAGAGAAATTTTTACAAATATAAGTTCTTAAAAATTAATCTTGATCTATTATGTATTCCATAATTTCATAGTTTATATAAAGGTGAAAAGACTAAATGGACTATGTACAAATCAAAAACAATTTAAATGCATCATAGAAATGGATAGTGTATATGATGAAGTCACCATAGAAACAGTGAACTATTGGACATTGCAAAAATCTGTGTACGATCAACACATGTAATAATACTTATTTCACAAACTATTAAAACAGTGGTGGTGTTTCCATGAAATAACACGGGTGGCATTTAAAATTATTCACCTCTTAGCAGCTAACGTATGTAGATTCACCGGCATCATTCCTGCCGCAAGGACGTGGCAGGGGAATAGGCAGTGTGTTTCTGCAGGGGTTCCTCCTTCCCCCAGCAGCAAAGCAGTTTCTCCTGCTTTGCTGACTGAGCGGATGCAGAGTGGCCATCACGAGCCACCTCCACCCAGGTGGTGAAGGGGCAGGACAGGGTCTCCTTAGCAAATAGCAACCACTGCTAAGCACTGGCTGTTTCCAAAGGACTGTTCCAACTTTGGTGTTTTAGGGGTTTTTGTAAAGAAAAAAAAAGGAAATAAAATCAATATATTCTCTGTTTATGAAAAGATTTTTTTTCTTACAGTCGGCAGATCTACACGCTGTACAATCTTCTTGTCTACTTACATTAGTTTACAAAAAGTACAGTATAGTGCAGTTTGTACATACAACCTGAATACCAATACTAGTCACATCAAATTTGTGCTCTTGGAAATCATAACTCCCAAACTAAAAGTAAAAAAAGTACATACTGAATGTCTATATTATGAGGAAAGAGTCATGACACTTAGATAGCTAAGTACACGGACCTAATGCCTACAGGAGTTTTGTGTTTGCCGGCGCTTCGGAACAAGGGAAATAACAGATATCCAATTTCACATTGCTCCCCTTCTTAAACTTGCCGAGTGAGCACAAGATCACTAGACACCTCTCAGGGAAGCAGACTATGGTCAAGAAAACCATATAAAAACTGACTTACAAAACACATTTCTCAGACTATTTTTTTCTGAGCTGCTGCAGTTATTTACTGGTATGAGGCCTATAGCAGTATGTGCACAATCAGGAAATGACCCTCAGACAAAGAAAATAAGATTAAAGTACAATAAGATACAATTCATTTTGTTAAAAAGGAAAGAGAATTTAGTTTTATTCCACAGTGATAATTTTATCTGTAGTACCTGGGAAAAAATGCTCCCTTATAAACAATTTCTGAAGAAACGCCAAGAACTGTGATAGTTCTCGAACTATACGCCTTTTGGGATATTTAAACAAGCAGGAGTTCTGCTCTTCAGGGGAGGAGAACCCAGACTTTATCCTCGCTTGTCTGTGCCCACTCCAGGACACTGTGTGTAAAAATGCAGTTGGGCATCTTTGCCCTTAGCTTGTGCCTAAGCTAAGGAAAGCCAACGCTGCAGACCTGTAACACTGTGGAAAAACGTTGTCTTAACTCTGTAAAATGCCTTCTGTAACGACTAAACCAACCTGCTCCCGCAGCTGTGAGAAGCTACCCTGGACAGGTGACATCTCATTAACTTAAAGAACTTTAAAGAAGAGTTTTAAATGACTTTAAAGAAGATTACTGCTCAGACCCACACTTGCTTTGCTGCAGCTCCTAAGGTGTATTCTCAGGATGGGAAGTCCAGTAGTATATCCTCCTACTCAATGTACAAAAGTCATCAGGTCACTAAAAGGAAATCTCTGTGGATGTAAAAATCATGTAAAACACTCCAAACTGCTCTTAAATAGAGAAAGAAATTAACTGTGCCTGATTTTTACCCTTTAGTCATGCTGTTAAATGGAACATTTTTCAGCAAAGCTGTTACCTTTCTTAGTAAACTGGGCCTCTAATCTAAGGAATATTGTTTAACACACTGCGTTCCTGTCACTTAGAGAAGGCACAGTTAGTGCTGTCAAAGAATTTTAATTCTGTGCTGGAAGGAGAACCTCTACAATGAATTATTACTTCTTTTGTAGGGAGATGAGTTTTCTTCAAGGCATCTGATCATCTATTTTTTTCATGTAAATATATTAAATTGCTCTGTGAAAATAAACGAACAGGGCTCATGTCAGCCTGAACTCATCTGACTGAGAAAGTCACCAAAATCCAAACTAATTGTCTCTGGAGTAATTCTCAGCTCAGTTTTGAGAATAATGTCATTAGTTTTTTTTTTTTACTCTCCAGCCATATGAAAGTTACTGGACTAAATTCATAAAGAAGAAAAGACTCCCTTGCTTCTTGAGAAATGACTGTCTTATTTTACTCAATGCTAGCCTGACTAAACAGATAAGAATAACTCCATTTACAAAAGGGAAGAAACAATTCAGTCCATAATAATATTCTACTCAACCCCTGAAAACTAAGGTCTGCTAGTGAACGCGCTAAATTCATAAAAACTGGTCTAGAATAACTTCAATGTATACTGCAATTTCTAACAGAGTTGTGTCTGCATGAGATGAAAATAGTCCTATGTAGACTTCACTGACCATGAAATGCATCAGGTGATACTTTACCAAGTAATGAAAGACCCGCATAAGAGGCTGTCACAGTCACAATATTTGTCTGGGATGACACACAAACAAAACAAACTAACATAGAACAAACAAAAAGGAAAAAAAAACAACAAAGCTCTTTATACTTAATTCAATATGGCTTTTTGCAACATGGCAAAAATATTACAGCTTAAAGCAGACATCTCCTCACAGAGGAGGGAAGAATTTTGCAGTCAAATCAAAAGCGTAACTGGAAACAAGTAGCACGCAGACCCTTCTATTCATTTTTGGCCAAGATGTGGCTGCAGCCTAACAAAATCCAGAGAGATGTGATGTCCTTTCTTTCTAAGAAGTGGTTCAGCTGGATAAGATCCATGAAGATTTATCATTGAGTCTGAGTCCATTCATAAATATTTACTGGTAAAGAAAACAGACTGCAAAACACTTGATTTAAAAACTTAACTCAGGAATTTTAAACCAAATCATGTGCCCAAGTTCTGGAAAGATACATAAGGAATGCAACAAAATATAACTTAATCATCTATTTCTGGGTTTCTTCTTTATTTTCATCATCTTTGTCAAGAATAGGGAGGGGATGAGCCTCTGTGTTGAAGACCCAGTGTTCAAATGGAAGAAGATCATCCTCAGAAAACAGCAAATACAGGTACCTGGTAAGAAAAAGAAGGTAGCATCAGGGAAAGGAAACCAAAATAGTTTTCAGGTAAAAGTAGGCATCTGACTTCTGTGGATAAACGTATCAGTGGAAACGCCTCTACTGACCAAACATTAGTAAGTTGTGGAATAATAATGGTCAATACAAAGCACTGGGTCTGCAATTCAGACTGCACTCAAGAGCAGTAGAGATCTATGAAAAGGGTTACGAGAATGAAAGAGTATGGAAAAATGAGAATGAAAAATGAGTATGAAAAGTATGAGAACTATGAAAAAGCTCTTCTAGCCTCAGAGAGGACAAAGAAGTAAAGTTTAAGCTTTCAAATTTAAATGTTATTTGACTTTCTTTTCATCCTTTGTAATTCTTTTAACCTATTGCTCTGATGATAGTACATAGCTGTAACAAGTTTTGTTTATGTATTTATTTTTACCCTTGCATGTTCACATCTATTAAGTCATAGGAGTGAAAATATTGTCATCTAATTTGGTTTTGCCTTCATGAGCAAGATCTGGCTTAGGATATTTAAAGAATAAAACTAGTATTAGCCCAGTCTAGGATAACCCATTAGTAAGGAGGATTGGGTCTGTCTATTAAAAGAGAAAGGCAACATTTTCCTAATTTCACAATACAAAGGTAGTGGGTACTATAGCACTGATACAGAAGTGTGGTGAGGAATGACAGTCAGCAAATTAAAGCATATTTTTTTCTCAATCTCCGACCTTCTGCAGCCTTCTGCAGCCAATCAGAAACCTGGTTATCTTCATGATACTTAAAAGCAAAATCTCAAAAGGCCCTGAGGGCTTTGCTTGGTGTATTTCTGAAATGGCAATGTAAAAATGGAAACATGTTATTGCATGCACACGCTTAAAAAATGCCACATAGGTAGATGTGTATATTATTTCTTATATCCCTTTTGTTTTAGTAAGATGCTTTCCATTGAAATGGAGTAATTATTTTTTTCTGTGCTTTCCAGCTTACTGTTACATAGTAAAAAAGTGAAGAGATTGAGACAAATTGTCCTTTATTTCATTAAAAACTAGGATACCATAATGGAGAATGAAGTCTTCTTTTTTTCCCTCTTATTCAACTCTGTGAGCTTACCATGCAAGCTTACCATTCTTTTTTTCCTATCAGTTTTAAAATAAAAACTATGCACTACAAGCCTGACAACAGTCCTTGGACTACTAAATTTGTTTCCTTAGTGTTGGTGTATGTAATTGGACCTATCAAAGCTAGGATATGTAATTTCCCTATAAAGACAACAGAAGTAAGAATAATTTCCAGAAATCACAGAATTAGGTTTATTAATATAGGGAAGAAAAAAAAGGGAATTTGACTTCCTGTCCCTGCAGAAGAGCTCTACTATTCAAGTCTACTTTTCAGATTTTGTTACCTGAATGTCAAGGATACTAATGATATGCACTAACCTGTAAAGATGATATACAGAAGCTACTTTAATGCAAGTCAACTTTCTTAACTTACTTGAGTGTCTCCGAAAGAAAGAAACTTTGCTGCACATCATCGTGGCTTTGACGACTGCTATAAACATCTCTGATGCCAGAATAGCCACCATCTACTCGGCAATATTTTTCCAAGGCCTGAAGAGGGATGAAAAGGAAAAAAAAAGTAAATACTTGACAAGATTAAGAAAATGAATGATCCGGCAGTTGTCTTTTTTTTGTTTGATAGTAATTTATAGCTACAAAAACTCATTCACAAACTTTTTGAGAAAGACCTGGAAATAGATTATAGATATGAATTTCTTTTTTATAACATATACTTTATATATGTTTAATTTCACATTTAAGATGAGAAAAAGAAAGATAAATTAATAAAATTAAATGAACACAAACTAGTTTTCACAGAGGAACACATGTGGTTGTGGTATTTTAACTTCTATAGTTTTCCTGTCAGTATGGTACCCTCACTATCACGGGCTTATCTGCATACCTCAGACATCCTGTTACATGCATCTTGGTAATTTTTACTGCTTAAAAATTACCTTGACAGAGTTAAAAGCCATGATAAAGTCCAAAGAATCCTAATACCACATATCTTTGCCTTAAAAAGAGGGAACGATATTAGGAAAAGTGATAGCATTTAGCTTTTTGATTAAGAAGTCTCCCATCTTTGCTAAAAGCAGTGTGTTGGTCTATTTAGGGCTTAAAAACTTTTCTCTCAAAAAGCAATTGCCCAATTTGTGAAAATTCAATCTGTATGAAAGCCGGGTCTCAATTTGTAATTTTCTTCTGCAGAAAGTCCTATTTTTTGATACTTTTCTGAAAAACCTTTGTCTGTACACACAAAAGGAAGCAGAAAGGTAGTATCTGGGTAGACTTAATGCAATAGGTTTCAGTTGTGAGAATAAGAATGTTTTTCTTTAACTAATTTCCAGGCTGTGTATTCAATTAAACCCTAGCAATACAAAGGTTTGGTTCCTATTTTACTGTAACAAAGAGTGCACACATGGACAAGGACTCATGTATGTGGATCTTCTCACAAATAATATTTCTGTTCTGCCTACAGAAGTCTTATTATGTATGACCAGCTAATTTTGAAGGTGAAAATAGAAGGTGAAGGGCAAAAATAAGTAGAACATGTATCTGGTGATGGAATAGTAGAAGATATACACAGTTATACTATTCAGTGTATTTTGCTGTACTTTTATATTTATGTTAGATGGAAGTTTGCATTAGAAAAGTGGTATCTATATAGGAGTTTAACTTCTTTAAAGGAGATTGCTACCTGATATCTGATTTGAATGTTAGTTCTCTTCTTGCTTCTCTCTGTTTAAAAAATATTCATTCATCTTTAAATACTCCTCATACTACTTTACAATACTGCTCTTACTCTGTTTTACAAATAACTGTCTGATATGATACAGTGCAATAAAGAAAGCGAGAGCATCTGAGATGATGATCTTCAAAACACTCATTATTCACAAGCAAATCCAGGAAGTGATCTTTAGCCCTAAATAATTCCTCATAATGAAAATGACAGTAAGTGTTCCGGATTACTGTGTTTACTCAGGGCCTTGCTGCTCTGTACCATGCTGCTTGCTATGGAGACAGGTATTAAAACAACAGCTTTGAGGCAGAAATAACTGGAGCTGTATCAAAACCCTGACGGAGAGATGAGAGGCTCGATTCCCATGAGACAACCAGTTCCTCCTCTTCTGAAGTTTTTGAAAATATCACTGATTACATGTTGTGTAGCCTTTATTTAGAGAGAAATGTATTTCAAGCTACATATGGCAAAAAAACTATGAAAAGGCAGAAGATGCATCCAAAACAAGCAAAGAGGCAGAACAAGATTTTTTTTTTTGAGTCAGAGAGAGAGGGGAATAAAATAATCATTCCTGAGGTATGTTTCAGATCCAGCTGCTCTTAAAAGCTGCTAAAGATCGGTTTCTTGTTGTGAGTATATATCCTATGCTTCCTATATTTTACTAGCGATCCACAAATATTCAGCTAATGTGTCAGGTCCTCTGTAGTTTTCACTGCCTATATGGTATTTCAGGGAATTTTCTCCAGGAGACATCCTTTTAAAAATGTAACAGGGCTACTTGTCTTTCCTTGTGTGTCTTTAGCTTCTGTAATTTTTCTGGACACTTTTAATAAGTGACAAATATACTTAAGGTTAAACAAGTAATGTCCTCTGGCCAGTACTCCTTTCCTCTCATCTACTTCAACCTGCAGTGAATTCAAAATGCTGAATCTGTGTCTACATTTTCAATGTCAAAGCCAAGATTATATTTTCCAAGGCACAGCAGAAGGAGAACTTGAAGGATAAGACTATTATTCAGGGAAACATCTGCATTCTAGTCAGGGTGAGGTAAAATAAAAGCAAATTGCTTTGGGGTTTATGTGCTCTAACATGTAGTTAGAACCTTCTTTAAGAGGATCACTGGAGTTCATTTTAGAGAGAGAGACCAGGAACACTTGAAAAACTGCTAAGTTTTAAACTATAGATTAGTTTGCACCATGTAAAGCTACTGGGTGGCATTTTCCTGGTGCAAATGTGATGCGCCCTGGGCCCTCAGAGCTCTCTTGCACTTCCTAAAGGAACATTCATATGTGGTGTTAGCACAGCATCAAGGCTGTTGGGTATCACTCTCCTTTAACTGCCAACAATGTCCTTCTGTCTCCATATCGTCGATCTCACACTCGGGGGGTTGATGGGTGGGAAGAAACACTAACCCACGATTTAAACGCATGGTCTCCAGAAAGCGAGAGTGGCTGAGATAGATGGGTTATGCTGGCGATGGAAGGCATCAAACGGAGCAAAAGCTGCTGGATCACAAAGGAGGAAACACAGTGCTAGGACTTCAAAATATGTGCCACATGCATAATGCAGAAAGGAAGGCTTTCGTGAGCTCAGCTGATAAAATCTTTCTGAGTCAGTAACAGTGGATATTGATGTTGGTCATGACTGCATTTTCTTCAGCTACTGAAGTGCAGCACAATCTTGGAACTGAGCTGAAGCAGCAAAGCAAGCTTCCAAAGGAAAAAAATAGAGGGAAGAGAACCTAAACCCCAACTTTTTCAAACAAGGGCAATCAGCCTGATTGTTTCCACTTTATTCTCGTTTCAGTCTCTGCTTCTTCATGAGACCGGTGTTGGTAACTAAGCCCTCCATATTTAGAGATCAGAGATTTCCCCAATAACACTGGGATGGGGTCATCTCTTCTCTGGTACAAGAATAAGGAGGAGAAGAAGAAAGAATTTATGAAGTGGTCTTGATAAGCTATTACAGCACATGCTGGAACAAATAATATAGTATCATGTGGAACTATACAGAAGACATAAGGAATGCCTTCTAAGAAGAGAAAAAAGAAAGTATTATTTGAAGCCTACAACTGGCTCTGGAACATCTGTGCATTTGTAGGGCTTGTTTTTGCAAAATGCTCAGCTGCAGATTAGGACAGTGGAAGACGGGAATGTGCAGAATGGGGCCAGCTGCATCTCTCACACGTGGGCTCTAATCCTGTACATTAGAGCCAAACTAGGGTAAGTACAAGAATGTTAAACAAGCAACACATGGAGAGTGCTAAGAAGATAAATGAGAATACAAACGTGAAATACGTACAAACAAACTGAACCAACAGAGCAAAGAATAATTACGAGAAAAAAACATTTCAATTGCTTAGAACAATATTATCAGTGGGGGCAGCAAGAATGAGGCAGGAAAACATCTCCTCGAGAAGAAACGCACTATAGCTGGTATTACTGAAGTCTGGTGGGATGACTTGCACAAGGAGAGATTTTACATTCCAATTATAATCTATCTGCCTGGGAAGATTCCAAAGCAAAACATGTGTCTATGGATAGTGTTAGCAAATAAGAAACTAAGGGAATAGCACTGTAAATTGGATTTTCTTTTAAAATTGTTTTTGTTGAAACCATGTGGTTTCAGGGCAGACACAGCCAATACCCGAGGAAGGCAAAGAAGATGTCCCAGATAACTACACTGTGCCCAGCTGAAGTGAGAACTGCTGACAGTATTCAAACAATGAATGTTGTTCAAGAAACTAAGTAGCTGGCAGATGTCACTCAGCCAGAAGTATGGAATCATAACCCTTTAAGTCCCTCAGGTTCTTTAGGCCGGTGAGGGCTCAGTGACTGTGTGACAATTTACTGCAAGTGGTGGATAAGGACCATTCAAAAAATATATATATAAGCTCCTAGAAACAAGAGCTGTTGGTCAAACCAACAAACAGGATTAAGAAAAAAAATCCTGGGGAACAACACTTCTGTGAAAGAGTGAAAGGACACTGTAAACCAGCAGAGAATAAGACCACAAAATAAAACCAGTTATGAATATACTGCACAGAGTTCTGGTTTCACTTTTAAAATAGTTTTGTTAAAGAGGAGATCTCCCTCCCACCCTCCTAATACTGTTCTTCAGCTTCCTGTATCTTATACTAAGAGCTCAGACTGCTTAGAAATTCCAAAGGAAGAATGAAAGGTAAATAAAATTGCAATGTGAGGGGAAATGAGCCTGTGTGAAGGTTAGAAGTGTAATAAGAACCTACGGCAAAAGGATGAAACAAGGTAAATCCAAAACCTCTTAGCTCTAACAGTGAGAGCAATTAACCACTGAAAGAAGAGAACCAGTGGATTTTGCATGCCAGTGTTTTGCAGTCTACACTAGTTGCCCTCTTCTGACTCATGTTACACAAACACAAATTGTAAGATTCAGTCTAGCTAGTTGCAACTCACAGGCTGGTGGGATACAAAATTCAAAGCTAAATGAGATTGGTGGCATTAACAGAGGTCAATCCAGCTGCCCTAAGTTTTTCAAAAGTGAGCCATTCTCAGAATGCTAGGTGCTAAGTCATTTGATCTTGGCCTAAGTCACATTCATTAAAATTGCCTTGTTACAATTATTGTAGAGAATATGCTTCATAAAACCTATTTCTGTCTCCAAGGCTCATTTTCGATGCATGTCTGAACCTTCCATTCACATGCAACAATAATCAGGATCTTGAACAGTACATCCAAATGTGGCCCTGACCTGAGAAGTGTTTAATGAGGAGAATTCACAAGGTGTTTTTCTAAAATACAACGCTCGCAAGGCTTGATTTAATCAAAATGATCTTATTTCATCTATTTAATAAAAGAATCTCTGGATATTTAAAGATGATGTTACTGATGATGTTATTTTAAAACAAATATTTATGGTCCAACTGCTAGACAACAGCTAGGTATTGTTCAGTAGCTTGCTTAGCAAGATACTAGAATTTAATAAGAAAACAATCCTATGAAACATTACCTCTACAGCTTCCCATCCCCACTGCCTGTACTTTGGGTCATGGGTGAGCCTCCACATGTACATGTAGGTCTCTATGACTTCTGGTCGGAGGATGTAGTATTTTTCATTTTGCCTTGTAGCAATGGCCTCAACACCACCATCAAATCGGAAGGCTTCTGGTCCCAGCTTCAGGCCTACTCAACAAAAATAAAGGCATTAAAAAAAGTTTCAAATTTGTAAACTTTCAAATCAAATGTCCAAAATGTATGTAATTTCTGAAGGGTAATGCTGCATCTCCCACTTTCACGTTTTGGGAATCACAAGGGGAAAGAGTGATTCTTCATCAATGCCTCAGACTGCAGTTCCGTCTGAATAGCAATGCTAACGCTTGCATTCTCAAACATTTAATATAACAAGCAACGTACTAAATATTGCTTAAAAGATGAGGATATTTACTTTTCCATATCAAACTTGAAAATATACCCCAGGATCTGAAATGCTGCGAGGGTTGTTTTCTTGAGGAAATGAAAGAAATTTCCTGCACAGAGTGCCACTTTTTTTGTGCAATTCTCTTGTTTGCAGCATTGCACCAGCAGAACTGAGAATATGTATATATTTTGTGGGCAAAACATGCTTAATATAGTGATGCATAAATGAACACAAACCCTCTCTTACTTGTGCTTGTCTATACAGAAGTTGACAAAATGAAATGTTAATCTTTGCTACAGTGAGTAGATGTGATCCCTGCGCAAAGACAATACTAACTAGCAGAGCAGTTGTTCTTAAAGTTACTCTTGAAGCAAACAGCTTTTTTAAAAAATAGGATGAAAAGTTTTCAGCATAACAAAGTTTTCATTGACCATTATGCAAAAAAATACTGATAGCTGCCTTTACAATGCAGAATTATGAAACTAATCTCTGTATAGTTGCACTCACTTGTGCGATCGTAGGATTCATGGCAAGTCCTAGCAATTTCAGCACCAAGCTCAATGTGGCGGCCCGTCTTGTCGCTAGGTGCTCCATCTGCTCCTAGGGCGAACATGCCTCCAGCAAAGCAGGTCAGATGTCCCATCTTGTGTTCAAGCAGTCCACCCTTCCACTCCGCGATGTAGGTCAGCCCCCCGCTCGATTTCCGAATGAGGTGGGTCTCGATGGCCTGCAGAAATACATGGTTTCACACCAAAGGTACCATTTGGTGGAACATGAAGGACAAAGCTGAAAATCAGAGCAGTCTGAAAACCATCCTACAGCTTGGCTGGCTTGTTTCTCGCAGTACTGGCTTGGCTTAAGAAGCAAAATGGATAATAGGAGCCAACGTAACCTCACAGGAAGAACAACCAAACCAACAGAGATTCAGCAGAAATGATGATTAGTTTTGTTGCCACTCATCTGCACACATGGAGAACATATTGAAAAGTCCTAAAAAGAGAAAGTTCCTTAAAAAAAAATCTTTTATTACTTCCCCCTCCACTTTGAGCAATTTCAGGTAAGGTAGTGATGCTGCATTTAGCTTCCATATTTTCCATTTATTTTAATTCTTACTTAAAAGATTTGGCTATTGATATAATTTACCATCAGTTGTACGTGAACATACTTCATATTCAAAAAGATCTGACTCGGTGTATTGAACAATGTTAGATCTCTGAGTCTATATGGCATTCCCCCCAAAATCCAATGAGTTTTCCCCCCAAAAATACCTCCAAAAAGATCAATCAAAAACACAGCCTCTTAAAGGTTACTGGAAAAAGGACTTAGCAGAGTAAGAATATAGGGATCTCTTAGTCAGAAAGTTGAAGTGGTTGTAGCAAGGTGTGGTCACTGATGACAGAGCCCAGCAAAACAACCATACCTGAGGAGAGAAACAGCATTAAATCAATGAGGATGATGCAGGGGAGCACATGGACCAGAAATGCACACGGAGAGCGGCTGTTCCACTGGGAAGGGTATCGGAGAGAAGAGGAGAGGAGCAGAGCCACTCTGCATTCAGTTACCCACCAGGGGCGGGATCCATTCTGGTGGGATCATGAAACCCCAAACCATTAGTGAATGTGCGAGGAAAAAAGAAAAATCACTAGACAACTATTAACAGGTAAGTCAAGATTAAAAGCAAAAAAATGTGGTAGAAAGTATTGATTATAGTTATTTGTTTCCTGTAAAGGTTGTTTTAGAAGCATGAAAAATCCTCTGTAAACTAGAAGCATCAGCAGAAGAATTCTACAACTTTTACTCATTAGGTGGTTCTTTTTTGTGCCAAGAGCATCACCTTGAAAAATACACTTCCATTAGTACTAGTGCGAAGCATTTAGTAAGGCTATTTTTGTGCCTGTCTGCAGAACCAGGCTCAGAAAGTGCTTCAGGCCCTTTGGTTCCTTCTTCAGCAAATGTTTTTTAGCAGTGGGCATTTACCAAAAAACATTCCTAAATTGTAAAGCAGCAATAACTAATGGAAATTCCTGTACTTTAAATAAATCCTACATAATTTATTCTACAAAAATGGGAATTAAACATGAAGGGGAAGGGGTTGGAAAAACTCCCCCAACAATTTCCAAAAACACCCAACCCACAGACTCCACTGTGGGAAATGAAAGAATCAGAGAGGCTGAGTTGACGTCAAGCAGATCTGGTTGTTGCATATTGCAAGTGCATCATGAAAAGTTTTTCTGTCATGTTGGGAAATATGTCAAAAATGTTTTTTAAAAATAATGTTAACATTTTTTTCAGTTACCCATTTGGGAATAAGATATTTGAATTTATAATTAAAGAAATGATAGACCGTGATTCAAAGAACCTACTCGAAAATGTCCTGTTGCATCAGTGTAGAAAATTTATCAGAAGACAGGAATATTTGGAAAAGTTTCAGAATATTTCACATTGCTACTTATATTCTTATAAAACTGCTTTTATATTATAATAGGATGCCATATTGTTCAAAAAAAAATAGCAGGAAATAGTGAGTTCATACTACTTACGTATTGTAAAAAAATAAGAGACCTAATATCAAATTCAGAAAGCAAAAACTTTTAATTTCACAACACTTGATTTTTGGTATTCCTATCTAACCCAATAAAAAGCCTGGCAATAATGCTACGTAACTTAGCTGTTGTATTGAAATTTATTTACAAATAAATCAAACTAGATTCGTGGCTTAATTAAAGCATATGTCAATTTCTTTTTTAGGAAAGAATTACTGAAAGACAAAATAAAGTGTTACTGTACTTGACAGAAATAACAGTCAATGTGCACCTCTAGAACTACAGCAGGTGGACAAGATTGGATTGCTAGAGATGACTTCTGATGTGAAAATGGATTCCAAGATGCCAATAAACCCTTCAAAGTTTCTTCTGGCTCAAGATTAAATTTCAAGCTGAAGAAAAGATTACTTCTACCTGGGAAGTTTTAAGATTAATCTAACAAACTGATAAAAATTGATGTAAATTGATGGTAGCAATTGCACAAAGTAAAAATTAAAAATTCACAAAGTAAAAAAAATAATTATTCATATATAGTAGAGATAAATATCTTGGCTTTATAAATTGGACTTATTAAGAACTAGTAGGTCTATTTAAAATTATTTGTATTTTACAAGCATATTTGTATTTTACAAGCATATTTTGTATCTACAAGCATATAGCCTCTCATAGTGTATAATACTTGTCATAGTCTATACAATCACAGGTTCAAGTGCTAGGTGAATGGATATATCTATACCTATGTATAAAACATAAAATTACATATAAATCTACTGGAAATTTACAGAATTTGCTATTCAATTTCCTAATATTTTTACTGTATATAATGGTATGTGTTTCTGTGAGCATCATATCAAAACATTTTTCAGTGAGAATTTCACTAAGGTTGTAAGCAGCACCATACTGGCATGTACTTTCTGAAATACCTTTTTTTGTGAATAAGCTTGACGTTGGAGTAGGTCTAAATCATTATCAGTTGTTTTAAGAATAAAAAGATTACAGAGCTGGGAAAATAGCAGCATGAGGGAGAAATGAAGATCCATAGGAAACGCTGAACTTGACCAGTAGCCTACAAGGCAGAGCTGTGACCCCAGACTGGGATGCTACTTGCTGTCTGCAGTGCTGTGCACACGCTTCTGACGGGGATACTGCCAGAACGTACACCTAGTGGTACTAAAACAAACATAGCAGGAGACTGGACAGAACAGTGATGAAGATCCACTCATACGAAAATCTCAGCTTGACAGCATTAATTTTGAATGTCATACTTACAAACATTTAACTTTTATTTTGATACAGTTACATACAGATCCAAAATTAATTGCGGCTCTATTGCAATCCAATCCCTACCCAGGAATAACGCCTTCTAAGCTTCACAACTTGCAGATCAGATGGTGTCACATTTGCCACTAAAAAAACTACTACTTCATTTTACCATAATGAAATATTCTCAGTATAAGCAACTAGGTTACATCTGCAAAGAATCAAAAAAGCTGGAAGAAAGTGGTATTTAATCTGCTGAAAATACATTATTGATGGATAATTGTTTGGAACTGGTACAAATTTCCTTTTAAATAAATAAGACTTTTTTTATTATTTTCTAGAATTTATTTCTGCAATGCAATTAGTAATTTCTTCCTATGAAGGTAATGCAAAGAGACTGTGCAACATGACTGTGCAAAGAAAAAGTGGCTGCAATGTATGCTCCTAAAGGGAACAACAGCAGATGCTACCTGGGAGTGACTGGACGGAAAAAAAAAGAGAAAGGAAAAAAAGACTTTAGCTTATAGTGGAACAATAACAACAACAACAAAACAAAACAAAATAATGAGACTAAAGGGGAATAATGCTATTTGGCATATCTGAAGAAGTGAATTTCCTGTTCATAAAACTAACAGGGCACACAGTTTGGAGTGGTACGTGCAAGCTCTTAGAGCCTGACTAACTTTTATAGCTGAAACAATTCCTTGCAAATTTTTTTGACTTTCATGTGCAATAATAGTACAGAGCTTCGCTTACGGTTCTCACTGCCCACAATGCAATAAAGTCACTGATTAGATTATGTTTTTTCATCTTGTGGGAAATTATTCCTTCCCAGAAAAACAGTAATAACGCCTGAACACTCATTAGAAACAATAAGAGCTCCCTTTGCATTTTGAATTCTGATTCAAGTGCACTTCGTATTATTTCTGGCATCTTCTCGGTTCATATGTTAAAAATTATGCCCTTGTCTATCTGTGATGCAGAAAGAATTGCACTGAATTTAAAAAATTGGATTTTCCAAGGTTACAGGATTCCAAATTGCATGGGCGTACCATTTCCATTAACGGGCAGCAAAAACCCCAAAGGGTCTAATTTTTCCCAAAATGATTTTCTCCTCCTTCTGCTCTTTTTATTTCTTTCTTTTTTTCTTTTTTTTTAAGGTAATGTATTCTGCACTCTCTTTTTAGTATTCTGCTTCTACATTGCCAGACCTTAAGCTTGCAAAACTAAGCAGAAGAGGCCCCTCGCAATAAATCCCTGTTTCCTCAGTGTGTTTGCTCATTCCTTTGGTGCCTGCCCCGGGGTCACCAGCAGAAGCTGCAGCTCAGGGATGTGGGACCCCCTTACGCTCCTAGGTCAGCTCCTCTCAACCTCCAGGGATTGCCAGGGAGCAAAGCAGCCTAAACGCCCTCTTCCCCACTCTCCTTCCTTCATCCCTGACATGACTGTGATGGGAAAAGTCCCTCCTTAACCTCTTAGCTGACCAGGACGCTGACCTGGATTAATCAGAAAGAAGCCACAGAGGGTACAGTGCCCAAAAGCAGAGTAAAAAATTGATCGACAACAGCTTTTTAAATACAGCGCCTTGTCTTGGTGGACTATGCTGACAGGTAATGAAAGTGTTAGCATAGTGCAGAGGTAGGGATTAAAATATTCTGTAGCTCAAAATGTTCTGCACCTCAAAAAGTTGTAAAATTGAAAACCAACACACACCACAAAAAATGTTAACTGGGCTAAAAGAGCAGGATAATTATAAAAGACAAACCTTAGTGTACAACTGCAGTTCGGCGCTTATGCATTTTAACTCTCCTTATACAATAACTGTTTAATTATGATTAATGAATTTCAATGATTACTTCTATTTTAAGAACAAAAATTGGGCATTTTACTTCCTCCTCACAACATCACTGTGGCTGGAGATAAAACTGTTGTGCAAGTCGTAATTGCACATTTCTATACCTTAATAAATTTCAAACTTCAAAACACGATCCCAGCTCTAAGTCTCCCAAGTTTTTAATATTTGTTTTGGGGATAATTACAGTTCTGCTGTTGCTTTACAATGAAGCACAATAAATTATCTCAGTCCAAACTTCTAATATACTTTTCTTCTTATAAGAAACTTCTTTGTGAAAAGTATATTGACATTTTAAAGCAACAGTGAATATGATATGGTGAACATATGATATTTCCAATGATTCAGAGATAGAAATGCTAGCTCCTTACTTTTTAAGATATTCATGGCTTGCGCCAATACATTTTTATTGCTTTGAGTCAGCACAAACCAAGCAGATCAGGATTACTGGGGTTTTGTAGACTGTGGGGCTTAGAACAGAATGGCCTGCTTTCTTGGAGTTTCTTCCCTCATATTTTCTGTTTTTGAGTTGATCTAATGGAACATATACCCTTCTTTAGCCCTCTTCATTCTTTGGCCATCTTCATAATTCTTCAAATTTATCCTTTACCCAAAATTCCATTTAGTTTATTATAAGAAGTTTTAAAATTTATATTTTCCCATTACTACAGCTGTTTTGGAGGTGTCAGAAAAGCATCCACAGTCATTTTGAGATCTTAAACTTGGCTTTTCTAAGATCAAAACAGAAATCTGAATATGGAACATCTCTTTTTCAAGTACAAAATATCTCAGAAATGTTTTGAAAAGTCATTAGGCACTTACTGCTTCTGTACATACATACAGAACTATATAGACAAGCTTATATGTGAAATGAAATATGATTGTTTATAAGGGAAATACCTAAGCTTTTAAAATGGAAATGTTGGCAATGTTGGCCTTTAACTACTATAACACCTATCTTTCCATTTATCAAAAAGTTCATTTAGGATTAAGTTCTAGAGGAAAGCTGATCATTTATTTTCCCCTGATTTTTTTTTTCTTTGCTGGATAGACCTTATTCGTGCCCATGAGTACACTAACGCTCTTGCACTAACTATACCAAGAGCTGCGTGCTGCCAGCAGGCCAAGTTCATCTGTATTCCTTAAACAGTGTTAAGCATGAATCAAATGGTTACTTAGATAAGTTGCTGTCAAAAAAGTTACTTTATGTAATCCACAAGTACTTTAGAATAAATATACATTGATCCCAACAAGCTTTTTGCTGCATTAGCCATCGCAAAGGAAGGAGAAATGGTGCAGTAAGTAAGGCTGCTAAGACGGATGAGACGTTCCAGCGACCACAGCAAAGTCAAAAGCAAAAAGGAGACAGTTTCTCTCATGGGACTTTTCTTGTTAGTGCCTTCCTCAAAGTGTTCACACAACTTACAGTGTGCTGCTTCTAATCACGATCCATAAACATGCAAATTTTTATTAAGTTCTTTCTATAGCCCAGAACATATAGGCTATGTACTTATGAATAAATCATTAACCACATAAAAGTCGACAGAAGTCTTCAGCCTTTGTGTATGTTGTGGCAGAGACCCTCAAACCTCCTCGCTTGTGTCTGGCAAAGGGAAGTACATCCAGGAGGATAAAAGGAGATGACAAGTCCGGATGGATGCTCGAGGCTGCTAAGGGTAATGAATCTTGTGTTTCTACAGAATGCAGCTAATTCTATCACTATGTGCAGGACCCTGTTGCAGCAGAGCGATAAATATTTTAAACACAGCAGCTGATGAAATATGTAAATAAACCACATTACTGTATGCATTTGCGGAGGCAATGGTGGGACTACAGCACCATTTCCTTCCAAAGCGTGGCCACTGTTGAACCACACTGCTTGCTAACGTGGGCTTCGAAGGACAACAAGTGCTGAGGTACTGACTGTTGGATTCATTAAAACCTGTCCAGTTTTGCACAATGTGACAAACTAATCTAACTGAGTGGCTGCAGTTTTGCCGTTGTTCACATCGTGGCGGTGTTTTTAAGATCACTGTATGGCAAAGGCAAATGTTTAAAACAACTCAATGGGAACTGCAATCAACACGGAGCAGCCACCCAGCTGTCACCACAGTTAAATAAACCCTGATGAAACTCTGGAGATAAAAAGGGCCTATCTGCCAATATCATGGTTTCATTTTACTAACACCACTTTGTTCTCTCCCTCATTTCAATGAGAAAGGACTCTGAGAAGATTCGTTTTATATATCTGAATGGCTGAAATATCTACAGCTCTGAAAAATATTCACTGGCGGCTGAATATTCCTTAAAAAAACCCACACCCAGCTTCTCACAGTCAAATACAAACTAAGTATATCAAGCCTAGTCTCAAATGGTAGCAATGTACCAAAAAAAAATAAAAAGAGACTCTATGCATTTTCCATGTGAATATTCAAAGTTCTGATGCAAAACAAAGAAGGCTTTTTATTTCTTTAACAATGTAATCTTTTGCTACATTCCTTAATTGCGTAACCCAGTCTCTCAGTAGACTTTTGGCTGGGCCATTGAGATCTGGTGGAGAATGGCTGTGCTGCTCCTTTTGGTGTTTCCGCTGTTTCTACCACGATGCCATAGGTGGCCAGGTTGCTAGCTCCTGTCTGACCATGTTCTAAGCAATTGTCACCAGGTGAGAAAAATTAAGAAAAATCTAGATGACTAAAAATAAACAGCCAGGTTTCTGCTACCTCTGAGGTCGGAACTGAACAAAGCTGATGGGAACTGCTGGTCAAGGAATCTCTCTCTCTGCAAAGTTCCTGTGGGGTGCTCTCCTTTAGAGCATTTAGATATGCCACTTCTCCAGCAATTCACTGAGAAAGGGGTGGAGACAATGTCGGAGAGAGAGAAGAAATATTTAATATGAAGAAAATCTGCAGCAGTGACCATGAACAGATGTAGCAAGAAAAACAGGAAAAGATAACTAACCATCAGGGCATCAAGAGCACAAACCTATCAGCAAAAGTAGTGGAAAAATTGTCCTGCAACATTTAAAATGAGGGCAGAGTCAAGAGGGGGCGATTTGATGCAGTTGCTTTTGAGACTGCTGTTGCTAGCCTAGATTTAAGTGACCCCAAAAGGTCCATTTTTGGTCTGAATTACCATATTCTCTTACTAAAGCTGAACTACTCAATTGTCCCTCAGAGTTCATCTGTGTTAACCAAAACCAGCAGAGTTCTTCTTGTACATGAAGCTTGCAAAGACAGAGAGCTTATCCTATGGCCAGTTACATTCTCAAAATAGTTAATGTGAATATATATTACACAGATGAATTTCTGTGTGAAAATGTGTTCTGTAGCTAAATGTTGCATGATGTCCATTTAAACAGGTTAAAGAAAAAACAGGTTAAACAGGTTAGCAGGTTAAATCCTGCTATCCATTTAAACCAGTTTAGGATCAAGTAGTCTTACTTCCTGAGTTCTGGGAAACAAAGGACATTATATAAAATGCTGCATTGCTTTTCAAAAGAGAGCAAAGAACCTATGTTAGAAATATATTCACTTGTCTCTGTGCAGATCCTGGAGTTTATGAATCTCTCTGATTGCCTTATAAATACATTAAGATTATGCTCTAGTATTCAAAACAAGAATATCTCTGTCCCTTTTCCCATTAGAAATAAATTTTTCAGCATCAGCCAAATATATGCCTTATTCATGGCAAACAGAAAAAGTTTTTAAATATAGCTTGACATCTTAATTATTTCTTTTAACTTAAGCCATAAAGCAATCTACGGATGTTGCGAAAATTCTAATAAGAATCATATTTTGTTTTTACGCGAGTTACTGAACAGCGTAAGAAATATTCCTGAAGCTTTAAATATTTCTAAAAAAACTGCAGCTTTTCACAGTGAAATGTAACTCACCATATATTTTCATTTGTGGTTTCTGGACAGCAGAAGGTATTGAATTTGGCATCAAATCTTTACATCTCAATTTTAGAATGTTGTGGGTATATACTGGGCAGAACGGATAGGAATAATCATGCTATTCCCCTTGGCATCGTCCTAGATTCTGAAAGCATCAGGGGAAATTTATCTAAGAAAATATGAAGCAGGCTCACAATGCCTCGAACATACAGGCTGCAGTCATAAAGAATGACTGTGCCTTCTGCAGACACTTAAATTGCCTTTAATTTAGATAAGTAAGGAATCAATAGCAATAAAGCCAAAATCAGCGTGGATTTCAAAACAGGCTAGTAACTTTGGTGGAGAGCCCAGCATCTCAATCTGGCCCAAACAATCTGCGAGAAATACCATGATACTGCAACTTCCCTGCTTTTTTTTTTCTCATCTGAACTAGTTATATTAAAAGCTTCTGAGTTTGGTACAGATATGCAGAAATATAGATATGCAATATATAGAAAACGGAGAACATGAATATCACCGTTTAGGACACACTGGAACTCAACAAGCAACATGGTGCAGCCTAGCACATAGTGATCATTTGATCCTGTCAAACACTGATATTCTGGACAGACATGATACATGGAGTGTCTATGAGCAATCACTACTAAATACTAAAGTAAATAATCTAATGCTTTGCAATACTATATTATATCTAGTTACGTGTAAGCAGGGATGGAGGCCTGCCGTTGATCCAGGAGTGACCCATGACTCATGCGTAGCCAACTGCTTAAACTGCGTGTGAATGCACAGTGTGGGTGCTTGTGCTGTCCATACGAGAGATGTTCTGACTCCCACTCACCCGGGCAGCCCAGCACCTCCACGCACGCTGAGGTGAACGCCTGTGCCGCGGCAATGCCTCTGCCCAGCTCAACTGTCCTGGTTCTTTCCTCTGAAGGAAGCAAGGCTACTTTCACATGATGAGACAAGGCTGCCAGGGGACAACCAAGTGACGCTACAGAGCCTACACCCTTGGCGGTAAGAGTCACTAGCCCAATGCGTTGCAAATAATCCACCTGCAGAAATCTGAATTTCTCCCCATTTATCAAGGCTCGGGTCTATAGGCTAGTTCTCATGGTGTCTAAGAAGGTATTGAAAAGGAAAACTGTCATTATCACACCAGTGAAAGTATTGTAGACTAGAAACAGCTTTCAGGTGGTTCAAATGCCTACTGCAGTAAGCTGAACTGATATAATATTATCAGGCACTTTGTTCTCTCTCTCTGGCTGCCAACCTAATGGCTCAGCTATTACAATATCACTGTTCTTACGCTATAGTCTGAAATGTACTCAAGCCTAATTTAAAAATACACCTTTCACTCTGAAGCTGAAGCCATGTTAGCAGCGACAGTAGAGCTCCCTGAATCCAAACCTCCGGTTACAGAATTTAAAGGCAGGATTTTCTTTGCACAGGATACACTCCCCCTCAAATGCTCACATGTGACTTTTCTCTCTAATGAAAGAAAATAGGCCCAATGAGCCAGGATTGTGTTCTTTTAATGCTATAACTTTTTGCTGTGGGAAGTAGCAGATGACTTTTGTGTCTCCCTAGGGACAGTGTATTTCCAGATGTATGTAAAGGCAAGCAGATACTGCTTAGCATCTCGAAGCCTTGTGTGCTGCTAATGAGAGACAGAAGGGCTGGCCCTTGAGAGCTTACAGTCAAAAGAGATGAAAGCATGAGGAAAAAAAAAAGTAATATTATCCTCTCTTTTATATATGTGAAAGCAAAGAACAGGGAAAATAGGTCACTTGCCCAAGTCTGCAAGGAAAGTCTGTAAATATGGTTTAAATGTAATGCTTCCCCAAGTCTCAGTCCAGTATCAGAAAAGCATTATTTCTCCAAAACCAGTGTATTAAGGAAATAACATCAATAATGAAAGAAACTGAAAAGCAAAAGGATCATAAATAAAATACCACATAAAATGTAAGTGTGATAAATTCTGAGTTTTGAAAACTTTCTCCTGTGTCCAATTTACCCAACTGGCTATCTCACAGAAGCTGGAAAATATATGCTTGTTGTAACAAAAGGTGGCTGCCTAGCAATAACTTTCTGTTTTCATGTATAATTATCTATCAGAATACATCCAGATCCAGAATGATCTGCCTTTTGACCACAATCAAAACAGGCTAAAATAACATGGAAACACAAAAGAGAGGAATTCCCTCTTGGATAGAGAGAAAAAGGACAGAAAGTATCTATTTATGGAAAACTGATGAAAAAAATTGAACTTTTATCTGACAGCTTCTCAAAGATTTTGTTCTTGTTGTCACATATTTTATTCTTTTTGCTTCTAGTAGTAGAAAAGATTGACTATATTTCAGTGCAAAAAAGTTTAGCTTTGCTTTAAGACGCTCCCTTTCCTCACAGTATCAGTCTTTTAAAAATAAATTCACTCTGGTAGCAAAGACATAAATCCCTCGGGCTGTCCCCAGAGCCTTTAGGATTATTATAGATTAGGTTATTATGGCAAGGAAGATTTAAATATCTCATTTACCTGAACAGCATCATAATACATTTTCCTGCCTTCTTCATCTGTCTTGCCCGACATCAACCATGCCTTGAGCAAATATTCATAGAAGCTATCCCCAAGCCCTCCAATGGAGACGTGATCTAAAAAGGGAGGGAACAGATTAAACAGCAATTTTATCCTCAATTTAGGCAATAAAGTACAATTATTGCTTGAAACAGAGGTAGACGAATGCATTTAACATCTCATCCTACAGTGATCTTACAATAAATGTCACCTTGGAACCTCAGGAAAAAAAACTTAATTGATGAAAAAAATGTTCTAATTGATAACTTTTTCAGGAGGATAAAGCATCATATTTAACATCTGTAGAGTGTCACATGACTTCATAGGGAAGAATTCATCATTTCAGCATCTAGTTCATGCTTATAGCTTAGTCCATATAAAAATGTGTTAACCTAAGTTCTCTTTCATTAAAAAAAGGAAACAAAGTAGAAAATGCACTCAAATTTGACAATTTCTTTCCCTCTTAATTGGCAGGCATTGGTTTTATTTTTTGTTTTATTCACTAAAGCACCATTTAAGTCACTTCAAAAAAAAAAGCCAATGGGTTTTAAGTAATTACTGCAAAGTTGAATTTCAGGTTTTTAATGGCATTTGAAAAATTCCAATACATATGTTTAAAAATAATACTACATTTTTGGACATCTGGCTGGTCTTAGAACTCAGCGGTGGCTTTATAGGAAAAGGGTATATGGGCTCAACCTCGTTTGCACGGGATGATTGCTATCACATTCCTGTCTATGGCCCCATGCTTACTGTAGGAAAGGATCTGGTACTACAAATGCTGTGACTGTCCAGCTGTGCCTGTTCAGAACTTGACACTGTGAGCAATGGCCACACACAACACAGACCCTTTGAGGTCAGCACACCATTCACATGGAAGTTACTGATGTTCTTAGCTGCTGACACAAATTTGCACAAACTTGGGTCAAAAGATTTTTTTTTTCTATTAAATCTTGACTATGTTTTTTTTTTCCCCGCCTCTGCTAGAGTGTAACATGCAAACAACAATTTAGTTTTCCAAAGGCATCCTTTGCTCTCACCAAACTACCACACTGCATCATCAAACCTGAATTACAAACAGCTGCTTTCCCTCTTCTTATGAATGAGATTTATCAAATTTCTGGAAAGAATAACCATTTATTTAATTAAATGTTCACGATTCAAAAGGAAAAGAGGTTTGTTAAAAATGAGAGCATTTTCTGTGATGGAAGGCTGATCTTTGAACAGCAGCATTTAAATGACCTTTACGGTTTCCTAAATAAATTACCATAGAAACCTCTGACATTTGCAAACTAAATAGCACAAGAACAGTTTCATCAATAATAAGCCCTGCTATTATATACATTATTGCAGTAGACAAATCCAATTGACGCATGCTGCAGCAAATCACTGTCAGTTTACTGTCAAAATAACAAGGGCTAAATGAATTTACAGGAACAGTGGCAGTGATCCAGCAGTGTCCTTCACAGTTATAGCATTGCTAGATAAGTAATGTTCAGAAGCTGCTCTCCCCTCCCCACTTGATGCTTGAGGGATAATACTTCTGTCTTGTACCAATTAAGGGGCTGTTTTTTTCTCTGTTGTAATCAGCTGAGAAAAAGACTAGAAAAGCAATCTCAAATAAAACATCCTTCAACACTTACGTTCCTGATCTTCTACTACGAAAAAAAAATCAATACCTTCAGAGGTAATTGAACTCCAAGGGGTGCAACAGTAAAGATCAAATTTGCTTTTGCTGCTTCAGCAGGCTACTGACTGACCAGCATCAGCGTTTGTATTTATCATTTGCACATGCAAAAAGCTTTTTGTATAGCAAATTTCTATGCCAAATTTCTATGGCAATACAACATGCTATTGGAAACCAGGATGGCATAAAGTTGTCCTGGGCATGCAAGCAAAAAAAAAAGGTGTTTAAGAGGAGTACATAAGATGCAATAATATTAAAAATAAGAAAATGCTAAAGGCCATAAGACTGAGCTGGTATTTGCTCTAAAATAAATAAGGCAGAGACACTAATGCTGTCAACCACTAGAAAAACCATCTCTCTTTCAGCTCACCAAATAAGTTACTGCAAGACTAGGTTTAAACCTAATTAGGTTTAATGCCGAAGTAAATATTGCCCCAGAGTTCAGCCGCACGCCTTTGTTGACTCTTAGAACTGCTGCACAAAATAAAGTAATTGGGTCCAAATTTCTGCTCGGGGAAGTTGTTGGCTAACTTATTTCCAAAAAGTTCTTTTTTTTTTTTTTGTGAGCGATTAAAGCCAAGGAAGAAGGTTAATGAAATTGATTGAAGGGCCTCCACGGGGCCCTTCTAACCAAATCCAGTATCTTTTGTTTCCAACGTGTTTTTTGCCAAGCCATGCTAAGTCAACATAGGTAAGCAGTGGGAAAACATCTAACACAGCTCACAGAAACAGGCCAGCTGGAGTCGAGTGGTGATACTGAGCTGCCATCGGCCTGGGGGGCACAGTGACTTCAAAGAAACCTCCAAGTGTAGCAGATGACTTGTAATTGAGGAGGATACTTTTGATTCACAAAGGAAATGCTCACAGACTGATACACAGCGCTCAAAAACATATTTTATACTGAAGAACTTTCCGAACCATTCCTGCCTCTGGTGTTGTCTAGCCACCAACTGCTGTAAGGTTGTAATGTATAAGATGAAAAGGGTCAGTGATCAGGAAGGAGCTATGGAGTCAAGTGCTCAAAGCATTTTATTATTATTGTTATTTTGGGAGGTCTAATAATTGTTCCAACAGAATTAATGCCTTCACTGTTCTGTTCAGTTTACTTCCTTAAGTGTTTGCCAACAGCATTAAACTTCAACAGAATTCACAGCTGGTATTAACTGGAAAGACTTCTTTAATGTCTCTTGGGCTATGCTAGTCAGAAAATATGGAAACTGATCCAGATAAGCTGGTAATGTTTCTTTAAAGAGCTGGTTTAGAGAGCATTTTAGACTCTTTAATAAAATATTTTCTGGAAAGGATTTTGTAGACTACCAAGCATGAATATTCAGACATTTCCCCACTTATATAAGCCATACTGAAAGATCAAAAGTACACTAAAATACAGCAAGTAGAACTCTTATTTTTAAACATGCAATCTTTTTATATTATACAGACATATCATAATGTGAGGAAGCAACAAAATACTTAACAGAGATAGGAAGAAGTTAACCTCTCAAAAGGGCATACTGATGTATGCTTCATAGGCCCGAAGAACCGATCTACTTACGCTGGCCCCACTGACCACTGCTGGGATTCAGATAGTTGGGGTAGAGGCCTTCGGGTTTATCCAGTCGATTCAGAACTTTTCGAATGTTCATTACCTGTTGGAAGGGTACAAAGCACTAAGCACTCATCCGGTTCTCTAAAAAGCATCAGTACAAAAGTCTTAGAGTGCCAATATCCCTTAACATAAAAATAACACAGCTCCAGACGTGCACTGTGTGTCAAAATGCTTCTATCCACCACATGGTTTTAATACAGGTCCTCTCAGCTAGTGTCACCATGCAAACAAGCTCTGCGAAGCTTCTGGAGTTCTGGGGTCAAGGCTTGGTAAGGAGACAAGGCACTAGAAGGAAGATCCAGAATATCTTGCCAAATTTTAGTGTTTGCAGAAAAAGCAAATGCAGCAACTTGGGAGAATGAAGTCTTTCAAAGAGCTGTTGAGCGGAAGTGCTCCCTGACCTCACCCAGAGCAGTGATGTCATCTTGTATTTTAAAGACAAAACTTACTGCAGCGAAGCAGACATGGTTCTTTGCTTTCTACAAGTATCACACGTTACCTCCAATATAACGTTCATTTGTATTTTCAGCACACTTGGGAAAAGCAATAAGAAACCTCCATGGTCTGACTGTTCAATGCAATATTAACTTACAATATAGCCAAAAGAGGTACGTGCTATGGAGTAAGTACTATACACAAGAAAATGCGCCACAGTATCTTTGGAGCAGGTCTTTGTCTCTATAACTAATACAAAAATACAAGACTGATGAGAGTCCGTGCCTGGAAAATATCCACCTCCTGTGACAAATATTTACCACTGAAAAAACCCCAAATCTTTCCCCAGGGATATTTAATCTCCCAACATGTGCTTTATCTCTGGAACATGATTTTCCCTGCACAGTCTAACCTTTTCAGCAAACACCGGGTTTCCAGACAGGTGGCTCAGGTGTATGAACTCCAGGTGCAACGTGCCAAACTCTGCCAAAATGCTGCTGCCGCCAGAGGCCCAAGGCCAGTTCCGACCGATCCCACTAAAGCAATAGCGGAGGGAAAAGAGAAACAGAAAATAAGCATGCGTGTCTATAAGGCAGTACTAATAAAATAAGACATGCAATGGTGATACTTTATTAACAGGAGATAATGGATTTTAAAAGTTTCCGATGTCTTGCTAAGGAGCCTTGCTTCTGCAGCCTTCCATGACCTTAAAATACTGCATGGTATTTGCAGTACATCTGGCTTAATATTAGAGCTCTTAAGGGGAGTAGGATACTTAGGTATTGTCTGACAGGATATTTTTACCAGAATGAGTAATTTCAATTTTAATTAAGACCCAAAGATACTTCACAGCAAAATTAATCCCTGGTTCTGTGCTTAGAGTCGAGAAAAATAATTTATTGCTAAATCCCCACTAGAAACTAATACTGGTTGAAGTTCAGGAGAAAAAAGGCTTTCTTAATGTTTCATTAAAAAAAACCTTTTCCCCTCCTTGAAATTTCCATCAGCAATATTCAGAAAAAAATAAAGAAAAGCTAGCCAACTTTCTTGAGCTTCTGGATGAATAATGACAGTAACAGAGCTGCACATTACTACTGTGAGTGTTAGAAACAAGTAGACTTATTAAATGCTGGCATGTCTTCCTTTTTTTCCAGTTCTAAATATCATTCGAAACACACACCCACATAATGCATAAGAATTTCTTAATTTTAATTTTGTACATAAGCAGTCACTAGAGTCATCAGTTAGCACTTATACAAGCAGAAAAATAAGTATTCTTCCTGCATTAAAATGTGATTCATATTTTGAAAAGGAAAACAAAACAAGAAATCCAGCTTCAGTTCATTATGATGGAGGTTGTCTGTTCTGTTAGAATTTCTTCTTCAAAAGTAAAGTATCTATGACTATATTTCAATCAACATTAAGAAATGAAATTTCTCATAAAGTTATTTCCCCACTAGCCACATTAACATATGATTTTGAAATTCTTATCATACACAAAACATAAAAACAAGCCATTCAACTTTAAAGGCAAATTAAAGACCGTGAATAAACACATTTGTCGTTATATGGCCTGGCGTTAAGCCCTGCATTGCCTTCCGTCTGTCCAGCCTTGAGTTGAAGGCGCCTTTGGAACCCACTAAGGTACTATCAAAAATAAACCTAGAGTATTAGCTACCGACAGATGCACTTATGTCCTGAAGTATCTTAGCATCTGTCAAACACTCCCCATAGGTATACTATGGATTGCTTTTTTTTCTAGACCATAAAAAGCATCAGAATGACTAAATTTATTTCGAGTGCTGAGTAGAGGGAGAACTTGGTAGAGCAAAAGGAAAGAGATCTGATGAGGCTCCACCGATTAACAGTTAAGGAGTAAGATACTGAGACATGTGGAAGTCCTCAGACACAAATGATTGACCAAAACTCCAAAGGAGAATAATCCTTTTAATCTTAACTGAAGACAAAATCAATATTGAATTGAGGGTATTGCGAAGATGCCGACAATCCAGCTTCAATAGAATATTTGTATGAAAGAAACAGAAGACAAACTTTATGGGATCTAAATATCTCATTGATTTAAGAGCAATCTCACCGTGCTTTTGACATTTGAGGCAAAAAAAAAAAAAAAGCCAAGAAAAAATNCCTCACCGTGCTTTTGACATTTGACGCAAAAAAAAAAGCCAAGAAAAAACGATCTGTCTTACAAGCTGTCTTCACCTTAATCTACCTTGGGTCAGAGTTTAGCCGATTGGTGCCATAAAGATTTGGATATCATGGAAAATAAGATCAAGGTAAGTACCACACATAAAGTGTCTGGAAACCTCCATTATATTTTGATGTAATACATTTTGGCAACCAGAAAGGAGTGATTGAGAGTTTTCTGCATGCAGCAACGTATTCACCACAAGTTGCACTACAAGTAGCATGTTCTTCTTATGTGGGATGGTGCGAGAAGGCAAACTTGCATTCTTTACTCTTAGCACCACAAAAGCTGAAAGAAACATTCCTGTTCCAACTATGTACTTTTCAGGGTGATTTTTATTGCTTTTAATTGGGACAGGTGATCAGAAAGAAAAAGTATGGATGTATTTCTGGCGACTCTACATAATAATGAAGAGACGGTTAGGCAAAAACCAACTGTTTTTGACTCGTGAGTATCGTAAGTCAAAATTAACAGACTTGTTTCAGCAAATGGTTCAATTCTTTGAAATTGAAATTTCAGTGTCCTTAGCTGTTTTTCTTGCAACCTCAGGAAAGCTGTGGGGCTTTGCTGTCCCAGTGTGTGTTTCATCTTTGGGAGCAACAAAGCAGTCAAGTTTCCACATTCCTTCCAAATATCTGGAGGGGTGGAAAGAGCAGACACGATGCTGCTTTTGGTTCACTTTAGCTCTAGGTTTATTTTAAGGTGATATTCCAGAACACAGGACAGTCCAAGTAAGCAGCTTCCGAAGAGACATTAAAGAGAACATAAAAGATATTCAGCAAAGCTCTCAAACATACGAGTATAAGAGAGATTGCAACCCCACCATCCTTTTCAGCTGGGGAAGGTAGGCTGTTAACAGACACTTGGGTTAAAGAAAGGAAACATAAGACAGGTGCTTGTGTTTTAAATGAATTTTCATAAGCACTGCTGTTTTTCTGTTACAGAAATTCATATTAAAGCAGAACCATCACCATTTCATGACAACATTTTCTATTTATTTTATAAACTTTGTTCCCGAACACTGGGTTCCACAGACTCTAAAATACAGCATTTCTAAGTCTGTTGGGGTCTCTCTCACAAAAAAGTCTCACAATTTGAGACTGACAGACCTGGGTTGCTGGTAGCTCAGCCAGTATTTTCTTGAAACAAACCAGTGTTGTTCCTTTTGAATGTAGGAACAGAAAGAAGGACTACAGAAACACTTCTGAAAAGGCCAAAAATATGTGAAGAATAACGAAACACTTGAACTTTTTTAAAAATTCGAAATTGAGGAGCATAACAATCCTTACAAGATTTTCCAAAACTACTTTACACCTGTATGTAACAGCACCTATTTTTGCAAGACAGGAACAGAAACTCCTTGGAGGAAACTGAACAGACACTTTCAAGGGTCAAGACACCTAAAAGTGTGACAACGCTTGTGCCTGTCTCCGCAGCCACAGTGTGACTACTCGCAGCCTTTTCCAGAGGGTGTCAGGGTGACTCCACCAGCGCGAGACCAAGGCCCTGGAGGAGCAGCGGGTGCTCTCCTTGCACAGGGCTGCTTGCACAGACTTCAGAAAGTCGTGCTTAATGCAGAAGGCAGAAGCAGCTCTAACAGTTGATGCACATCCGTGGGCACAGCCGGTGTGTAAGGCGAAATACGAAATCAGAGACACCTACTAGGCAGAAGTGGAAGAGTGTGTGAGCTGCCACTGTCAAAAGATTTTAGCATTAAATGTAAAAATAACACGAAACAACGTTTGGGCTTTTGTAATGCTTGTCTATTTTGCAAGAAAACCTACTCAAACTATAATAGTGACTAAAATGCAAAATGCTAAGACAGAAAACCCAAAGTATGACCCTATGAAGTACCTATTTAAACACACCAGAGTCAAGAGACTCAGGGTAGAGCAAGTGGGTCCTGCCTAGTGCTACCAGGAGCACCAGCGAGGAAGGCGATGCTCGGGCAGGAGAACACGACTTACTTACAGTGGCCACTGGCTCAACTTAAGCCTATTTCAGTAAAAAGCCACAGACAGGAGGTGACACAGGTCACCTGCACCCTTGGCAGGCCACCTGCTGTGACTGGGCACTGTCCTCTCACTTTCCTTAGGGTGTATTTCATGGCCGCAGGTGTGGAGAGGGGGCGCAGGGAGGGTACTCAGACATGAAGCTCTCCAGGGCTCCCTCAACAACCAGTGCAGGGAGAGAGCAGAGATAAATCACTTTTTAGAAGAGATGAAGCTGGAGATGGACTCTCTCCCTCTGCAGAGCAAACCTAGGGAGACCAGATGCACCCACATGTAGTCCTTTGCAATGCCTGAGTCTCCCCAATATCTCGTTAGACTAATTTGAGGACTCTAATTTAGAGATCAACACAATATTTTTAATACTTGCATTAGAAAATTAGATTTTTGTTATTTATTTAAAATATGGCAAGATAATTATCGAAAAGATTAAATTAAAAAAGAAAATATAATCTTTCTGAAGTACTATAGCATAAAAAAACCTTAACATCCATGAAACTTGCACACCTAACTAGTCACAGCCATATAGGTGGTGCCATAGGTTGGCCCAATACAGTTCTGAGCTATTAAAATAAACAAGTTAACACAGTGTGTTATGAACATGTCAGATATTTCCATCACAGATGTAACACATGTCAGCTTTATTATTTCCTCTGCAATGTTTCAGTCCAGGGAGCAAAATCTCCAAAGGCACATTCCATTTTGTTTAAATTAGTTATTAATTCTAAGGCATGGCTCTCTTCTTCCCCCTTTTTTTTTTAATGTATTCCTTTTATAAATGTCAATATATCTACCTAATGACCAGTCACTGAATTTCTCGTGAAGTGCCTATAGAGTGTAAAAGCCATCATGCTATTTTTTATCTGTCACAACCATTCTTTTATAATAATATTTTAATTAAATTAAGTCAACTAAGTCTTCTTAAAATAAATGAAAGGAGGTCAGTACAAAGTCAGGCTTTTACTTATATTCTGAAAGCCTAGATCTAATTTTAAACAAATTTATTTAAAAGATTAAGTTGGTATGGAGACATAGCATAAAATACGTCAAATGATAAATAAAATGTAATTGCTTTCACCATTTATGAGGAAAATGAATGGATTTAATAACAAACAATTAGTATCTTTTAAACATATATTTTGTGACACATAATAATAAGCTAAGAGTGGGAAAAATATTTCATTGGTAGTATAGTTACACACTGTGATTCCTTGAGGAATATGTTGGAGGAGTCACTATGGCAGCCAAAAAAGATAGTTCTCAGGGGCCATTTTCATAGAATATCTAATGTTTCATTCATTATTTAGGATTGCCACCTCTGAAAATGCTTTCATAAGACTGATTTTTTACCTTGCCCTGAAACATTTGTTGAGCTATCATAAAAATAAATGAAGAGCACATTCTTCTTCAGCAGAAAGCAATGCTGATCATTAGACACACGTCTCTTGCTAACAATTTGCTATGAGAGAATTTAAATCCAAAGCCAGGCAAAAAAGGGCGCATGGGGAAGTGAAGGGTGATCAGCTGCCTATAGTCTAGAGAAGAGGCTCTCTGCAAATGCCAGTGCTGCATCCTTGTCCTTTTGCTACTGTAGCTACACAGTGTTCATCATGCCAGCTTTAGGATTTAATTTGTGAAGAAACTGTGATGATGAATAAAGTTATTTCATTAGCAGGTCACACTTTTTGAAACAAATAAAAAAAGCGCCCGGGAAGCAATGCAAGCAAACTGCACAAGTTTCAACCTCTGTATTTGATAAATTACATGCTCAGAGGGCACTTTAGGAGACAGTTGCCTTCACACATTCCCCCAGACAGTACCAGCTAGGAGATCCTGCTGCAAGGGATTGCTTTGGCAAGTACTGAAATCCATCATTTTTGTTAACACCTCGTAGATCTTCAATGTATTTCTGTTTTTCCCCGTAACTGGAGAACCCCCTGCACGTCTATTTTACAGAGGAAATATGGGAACACCGAGATCCCAGGCATGCCTGAACCACAACTCTACTCTTCCCCATAGCCCAGAGGAACGTGCTGCCAGGAGAGCACCTTGTGTGCAAGGTGTGACAGGGACGCCTGGGCCAGGGCTGGCTCTTAGTCCCAGCAACTGTGAACACCTTCCATCCGACTTCCAATAAACTGCAATTAGGTTTTCGGCACTCCCCTGCGAGCCCTACTTCCTCCCAGGCAGTCCCAGCATGATGCCTGCTGCTGTGACGACTTTTCCATGGTATCTCTTTTCCTAGAAAGAGCAATTATAATAATCTGGTTACGCGTTCCTCACACAATGTCTGAACAGCTGGAGACAGCACAAAAGGAAACTTAAATCAGCCAGCTAGCCTGGGCGGCAGTTTTGTGATGCCTGTTTTACTCCTCTGTTTTGCTAGGATCTGGTAGGCACGCGCTAACAGCTGGTTAGTTTTTCAGCTGTGACAAGAACGTGCAACTCCCGCTGCCCTCGACGCATCTGTGCCCAGCCGGTGGCTTCCTGCTCTGCTCCAAGCGCCAGCAACGACCTGGTGGGGCCATTTGTAGGGATGCTGACTCAGCAGGAGGAGGCAGCCTGTGAATTAGGATCACACAGGATGGGCACTAACGATAAAAGCTCATTTTTACGGTACTACAGGAAAAGAAAAAGGAGTGCTGTAATGTCAAAGACACCACCACTGGTTTGTATACTGTGCCAAATGATAAAATGAATAGGTACAGCTCCCAGAGATGTCGTCTTGAAAACATCAATTTTGTTTATTTTTCTAGTCATATCCAGCATCACCACAAATGTACCGTGATCTCCTGGTGACCTGAGCTCTGCCAGTACAGGAGACCCATCAGTTTGTGCTGGAGGCACCTGCACGTCACCTGTGGGCTCAGGACTAGGAAGGAGAGTGGGAAATGTCAGATTATTGTCGTAGACCTTTCGCCTTTGTGAGGAATGATCAGGGCAGCTCCATGCAGAGACGCTAACAGGAAATGGCTCTTAAAGGAAGATCCCCAACATTTCTTCATGAGGCTCACCAGGCCTTTCAAGCTAACACTTTCCCGTACAGACAGTATGGAAATGTCTGTCTCTAGCAGAGATAAAGAAGAACAGAGAGTTTCCTTGAGCCCCTGTCAGTTTTAGGGAGGAAGATGGGACTAGTCAGAATAGTTTTCAGATTCTTGAGATCAGCAGTCCTCTGAGAGACAGGGCATATCAGTCATGTTGTCAGTGGTTAAATTTTCCAAGAACAGGCAACCCTCTTCCTAACATTTTGTCCTTTCACCTTTGTTTGGAGAGCTGTCAAGCAACCTTCAGCAATCTCCTAGAATGGTCACTGCTTTCTCATGACACTTGCGGGCAAAACATGAAAATGGTAAACAATAAGGGAGTGCATTTTCAATGGCCTGATCTTGAACAACATGACAAGTCCTGCAGGCGGTTTCTCTAGAAACTGGTATGAACAGCAACCAAGATTGAAAATAAATGTTTATGTAAGAGAAGGAAGGAAACACAATGTGCCAAAAAACATTAATTTGAGGAAGAAAAAGTAAAAAGCCCCAAACCAAACCAGGGCTAGTTCCGGCCATGAGAAAGGACAGAAGCTGAAGGCAACCTGCGGTCTTCTTTTCTCTGCTTGGGTTGTTACATGCTTAGTATTTGGTATACTAAAATACCAGAACAGGAAACAGATCAGATACTGCACCTGTGGGGTCCATGAGAGGGAGAGTTGGCTGTGAAGATGCCCAGGAGAGGGGAAGGGACTCTACATTCACTGGAACGGAAAAAAAAATATGAAATCCCTGGTAACAGCCTGGACTGTGGTCTTCACCAAGACAAGTGCCCACCTCCCAGAAAAATCCAGTCACTGCTGAAGGAGGTGTCAGAAGGAGACTAGAGAATTACCCCTGGTCTATGGCCATGTTATAGTCCACAAAACCGCACTAATGGAATGGAAATAGAGAAGGCAGAGGAAGCAGGGAGAAGCAAGAGATGGAGGGAGACCACAAAGCCAGGAAAGGCCAACCTGAAGAGGAGACAAGCACTCCTGGCCGTGGAGCAGAGACCAGTGTCAGTGTCTGTGGGAAGAACAAGCTTTACCACGCACATTCAGATGTGTCAGCTGCTAAGAGTGAGAGCAGGACACCTTTTCCAAGGGCTTGGAAAACCATCAGGCACCAACAGATGCTTCCTTTGTGATCCTTGAGTTTTGAACATCTGGATTTGAGAATACTCTGTCTCTTGATGCTTAAAGTAACTGGAGTATCTTAATCTTACCACTCCATGCAGGCTGTTGCTTTTTTTTTGTGTCAAATTTCTGCAGCATTCCTCCATGGAATTACAGCTGAATCTTTTTAGAATTTTACTGGTAGGGCTTTACAACCCCTTCCTGGTGGCTGTCAGCCCTGTGGCACTTACAGCACTAATGGTACCCAAAAGGGGGATCAGAGTTTGTGGAACTGCTACCACGAAGTAAACTAACAGAGCAGCGAGCTTAGGTGCAGGCACCACGTGGAGGAGAGACAATTAGTATCCAAAAGCACATAATTTAAAATGTCATTATTAGCAGTGTCGAGTGTAAAAATGTAATTTCCAGTGCCACCATCTAAAAATGTATTAAAACTGTACTTATTAAAGTAATCATCTCTGATAAAAATTATCTATTTAAGTACAGCACCGCCCTACATAGGTTTGCTGCAATACACTGATGAATAAACTAAACAATTTGTGTTTCCTATTACTTTATGCACTAAAGGTTTAATTAATCAATTTCCAAGGGCTAAAAAAGCAGGAGGGAATACAACACAACAGAGCAAGGTTTGAGATAATAAGTATCAGCATGGACTACTTTTAATCAAGTCCCTGAAGTAAAGTGAAAATAACAGGAAATGAAAAGTCATGAATAGAAGTCTACAGCTCTGCCATCCAAGCGATAATAAATTAGGTGGTATAAAAGAAGCAGGTATTAGAATAAAATTCCCTGCAGTAACAACTTGTATAATTCAGTGTAAGTAGTTTTAGTGACAGCCAAAAGAAAGAAGAAAAAAGAAAAACCCACAATCCTGTTCTGAGACGCCAATGAAAAACACATTCTAAACAGATATTTGCTGATCAAAAAGTTTGGAGAGTCCATGAGAAATACCACTTATATATGCTCTTTTCCTCACTGACATGTCTTTTAATACTAAAAAACAAGCAATATTCATTTTTTCCCAGTTTCAAGGTTAATTCAGAACTCTACATTTTGCATTTTAAAGTAAGACTGCTTTCTGCTTTAAACCATCATAGCCATGACTATCATCAGCACTGTCAATCTGCCATGCTAAGTACATTTCTTTGTAGGACTCTATTACCAGTTTTAAATCACTTCCCAACATGCAACTTCTAGGCCTTTTTTTTCTTGCCAAGGGTCTGCTCCATTTTTATCCCTTAAGATTGGTGACTGACTGATTCTTCCTTTTTAATCACTGACTTCTGGATTCGCTCAACGCCTAGTTTATTAAAAACTGATATTCCAGTTTGGCTATTTTTCTCTTGTGTCATAACAACTGTGTTGTTTCCTTTGTCAGTAAATGCACTTGCTGTGAGGATGACTACTTGAGTATTTTGCACTAAGACATGAATAAAATATAAATGATACAGAGAAGGGGTGTTAGAACTCATTTCCTTTGCCTTCTATGTGTTTCTTATTGCGGCCCTTTCTTTCTGGTCACACAACCCTTTCAATCCTCCCGAATGGTGGGACACCTTCAACGGCAGAGAAAGAAATCCTCCTGTTCTCTTTTGGGCACAGTAACGGGAAGCCCATGAAATGGCTTCTTAATGGGAAGCGGCAGATCCTGAAAAGCAGCATAATTTTCATCTCCTAAAAAAGGTGTGAAGCAATATATGATCAGGAAATGGAATGCAGCATTTTCACACACATGTCAGCATGGGTGAAACAAACATCTTACAGGAAACCTTATTTTTAGGATATTCTATCTTTGCAAGCTCTCTGCACCCAGGTACCATGAAAGTTTGGAGTTTTGGTAGTAAATGATAAAGCCTGCCCAAAAAATCCTCACCTCCATTGCTGTGATGTGAATAAAAGCTGCAAAGGCACGTGAGGTAGTCTGTTGTTTTTTGCAGGGCAGGTTAGCAGAGCATGCTTTCTGGGGGTCTAAGGTTGCACAGATGATTGCAGACAGTGTAGGGATGAATTTGGGAAGTTAGCAGAGAAAGCAGCTTCTCTTGTTCTCCCAAATGGCTTCTGTATTGCCATGTAAGCCTCTCAACAATAATTTTATAATACTCCATATCATCCTAATCTCAGTCTTGGTCATTTTAACCCCAAATTTATATATAATGCTTTACCTAAATTATATGCATTTCTTAGCACCACATCATAATTTTAAAAAGTGATTTTCATCTTTCAGCCTTCCGAACTCTTATTAGCTTTTATTAGTTTCTCACTTTACCTTCAAGAAAATATTTTAAGTGGATTCACTGTCATTTACGTTGAGTTAAAAAGTGTTTCAAAGGATGTATTCATATTTATTGTTCTTTGTATTGCATGGGGCATGACTGAATGTTTAAATTGGCAATCAAAGTTATTACACTAGCTGCCTAGCTCTATTGTTAAAAAGAATTAGCTGATAATGTGCAGAGATGTGTTTTAAGCATTTTCAAAGCTACCATTCACATCTATGCCACAGACAGTCTGACTGACAGACAATTATTTCTTGTTTTAACAGAGCTGTTGAATCAACAGTAGCTTTAGATACTGGACAGCTTGTCCCAAAACTCGCAGCTGTGATACTCTTACAGTGTAACATCAATGCCATAGATAAGAATGCCAACTTATAAATGCCATGGATTACAATGCATTAACAATGCATATGCATTAACAGGTATGCAAGTCAATCTAAATACGTATAACAGTATAAAGTATAACACACTACTGTTGTGAGAAGGTTTCCTCTTCACTATTGGCTTCCCAGAACCTGTGACAGCTAAATGAAACACTATTAAAATGGCATTCTGGTTCACTGGAAGGGACAACTTTTGTAGATAAGAAAATTTGAAGCAGTCTTTTTTCACACTAGTATTTCTGAAGACATAATCTGTTTTGACAAATGCTTTGAGAAAAGTATAAATGTCCCTTTGTTCAGTCTGGTTCAATCTTCCTCCTCCTCATTCGCATCCACACAATGCTATATGTCATTTAAATCCCCTTGTTCTTGGACCGATGGGCATTCATAGTTTTCTTAGTGTCGGTCACTAAAGGCTTGATCATCATTCACAGCCAACAGAAAAACTCCTGGTGGTTTCCACAGACAACAATCAAGCATCAAAATCCTTTAGCTGGCATTAAAATTATACCAGGGAACACAGGTAATGTGATGAATACAGGAGGTGTTGAGAAGCTTGTAAGAGGGATTTCAAGGACAAGATCGAACAGTGCAATTATTTATCCTCCTAAGAAGTGATCTAGGTAAGTACAGAGTCCAGACCGAATGCAGCTTCTGAAAGCCAGGATGACAAAGTTTCCGACTGACACACCAAAGCAGCAATAACGACTCAAAAGCCTCAGAGTTAGGTAGGAGAAGCAAATGGGAGCAAGCATTACAGTCTTGGGCTGCAAATTCATGCAGTGTGACTAAGAACACCATTCAAATCTGGAAACTGAAAATGGTCTTTCCTTTCAGGAAACAGTAATACAGTGTAAAAACTGATTGTTCTGGTTTCTTTTCCAAGCACATGACACATTTACTTAGGCACAATTTTATACTTCAGTGCCTTATCTATTTGAAAATCGGGATTAAAGTCAACTACTTCTTTGAATGAAAGTGATACTTACTTACATGCAATTTGCAGACTGCTTTTTCCCACTTTATATATTTATAGAAGGGTGTTATTCATTATGATTCAGTCAATTTACTGATAAAGAGCTATTCATATTTTTCTCAAGTAACATTAATTTCAAACATATCACTAGGCTTGTGGAAGATATCCATATTATTTATCAGTTTTTGTTTTGAACATTAGGCTTGTGCCCCTAACATAATACAGTAATATTTAACATAAGTTGTTGTTTTTCAGGAAAAATGCAGTTTCAATGGATTACACATTTCTAACAGAATCAACACACACACAATGAGAAAGGTGAGAAGAAGTCAAACAGTGGATAAAATAAACAAATCGATTACCTAAGGTATGACTAAAAATAGGACTATTTTACTACTTCCTAGAAGACAGATGGAAAACAAATATACAATCTAACATGCACATCATCTTTCCCAGATGAAAATATCTCTATAAAATCATTACAACTTTTCCTGTGGTTGGGTCTCTATTACCAGTTATTCAGTTGTGGTTCTTACAAACCCTGAACTTCACATTTGATCTGCTTATAGTTGCTTCCATCAATAAATACTTTTATAAATTTGCTGCACATCCTGCAGCTGAAAACATTACCTTGAAAACTCTTGAACTCTTTTCAAGATGTAAAATGGACTACTATAGCATGAATAGCAGAGTATCACCTTGCAAGAAGTGCCATACCTGTTCTTCAAACTAGAATAAAGATCTTTTCAGGAGCTGAAATTTTGAAAAATTTTAATATTGAATAGCTACTGCACATTCGTTTGCCTTTTTGACACTTTTGAAAATATTGCCAATCGAAATAAGTATTTTAATAAGTATCTTAGCCTTCAGGAACTCCAGGTCCTGGAGATCAGGAACAAAGTCTAGAGAAAGGAAGGCTTTCACTTGGTGGAGAAGGATCTACCTAGAGAACATTTGTGCAAACTGGACATCCGCAAGTCCACGCACCCTGATGGGATGCATCCATGAGAGTGGAGAGAGCTGGCGGCAAGGCCACTCTCATGCATGTCTGAAGGGTCATGGCAATCAGGAGAGGTGCCTGAGGACTGGAAGAAAGCAAATATCATCCTGTCTTTAAAAGGCCCAAGATGGGCCTCTCAGCCTGGAGAAGCAGCTAATCCTGGATACCATTTCCAAGCACGTGAAGGACAAGGAGGTCATAAGGACTAGTCAACATGGATTCACCAAGGAAAAGCCATGCTTATCCAACCTGCACTAGGCAGGGCATGGTCAGCAGGTTGAGGCAATCCTTCCCGTCTGCTCAACTCTGGTGAGGCCACATCTGGAGTGCTGTGTCCGCTGCTGGGCTCCCCAGCACAAGAGAGACATGGAGCTGCTGCAGTGAGTCCAGCTAAGAGCACCAAGGGACTGGAGTATCCCTCATATAAGGAAAAGCTGAGAGAGCTGCAGTTGTTCAACCTGGAGAAGCCTGAGGAGGAATCTTATCAACATATCTGAGGGGAGAGTATAAAGAGGATGGAGACAGACTTTTTTCAGTGGTGTCCAGCAAGAGGCAATGGGCACAAACAAACACATGAAGCTCTGTCTGCACATGAGGATACCCTGTGAGGGTGACTGAGCGCTGTGACAGGCTGCATGAAGGGGTCATGACATCTTCTTGACTTAAGTCCCTGCTTGAATAGGGCAAAAATATTCATTTCTAGAATTTAACAAGATTACAAATTTGGAATATGAGAGTAGCACCTGGTCCACACTGAAAAGAAGATGGCTGTGTTGCGCTGCCTCATCTCTTTCGGGTAAGCAGATGGAATCGGCGAACTCAAGGGCCAGGAAACCGCAAGGGTGCTATCTCGCTGCTGATCGTCTCTGCTGCGTGGGCGAGAGCTGGGCTGGCATACACCAGGCCAGCCTCTCTCCCCCACCGCAGCAATCTCGACGCAGGACATCTGCGACAGCTGCTGTCTCTGCAGACAGCAAAACATCTGCTTCCGATCTCTCACATGTGTAAGGCCTGCTTGGTCCACATGGGAATCCAAAGCCCTACAGGACTGGTTAAGGAGCAACCAGGCTGGCTCCCACAGAAGAAATTATACAAGTAAAAAGGTTTGAGAAAAGGACATTAAATTTTAGATTCTTGACGAATTAAACTTTTAAAAAGTGGCAGTGAAAAAAAAAAATATAGACCTCCTCTGTGCATTTAAAGGAGAAGAGGAAGCAAGTAAAGCCCACGAACATGCCTTGTCTTACTATGAAGATGTGTGTTATAACAGCATCTGGGGAACATCATTCAACCGTACCAGTCTATTCTGTACAAATGGACTGCTCCTCAGCTCAAAACTAAATGCAAGTCCAGTTCTCTCAGAACCAACCTTGTGAACTTCTACCATGCCTAGGGAAACCTTGGGCAGTGTTAAACCTTAATTGTATAACAGGCTGAATACTAAACTGACTGATTTAGGTCTTCAAAGATAGCTACAACAGTGTGTAGCTTTTCAAAAAAATGCTGATTAAAATATGCAAAATTCATTTTACAAAGTTTTGGATAGAAGACAGAGAAAACAGTTTTTTTATGACCACTGTAGAATATCATGATGTGATATTCAGACAACACTGCTGAAAGACTGCACATTCTAAAAGCCCTTAGAAAATATGAATTTGAAATTAATTAAAATTCAAATCAGACGCTTAAAATCTTCTCTGCTCCAGTAGGTTTTGCTGTCTATAAAGTAAGCAGCATGACATGAAATGGACAACTTGAAAGGTCAACCAGAAAGACTGTCAGATTTGCTGCACCTAGTGCTATTTGCTGGGATATATTTAAAGCACACAGGTCTCACCAAGGCTAAGTATTGAATCGAGACATTTACATTAATGGGCCTTTGACAGACTAATACTCTATTTTCTTATATTACACAGAAACCACACAACATGAGCACCATTACAAGATATATAGTATATGGCTACCATTAAAGTTCAATTATAATGAATACTTGCTCATTTATTCCTCTAAGCACGGCTGCAAGGAATGTAGCAGCAGTTTCACAGATGTCAGCTGGAAATAAGTAGCCTTTCATTTAATTTGCACAGAGATTGTTCCCTCCTATTAACTTCCTTGTAAAGATGTGTCAGTGTTGTAGCAATAAAAATGTAATTTTAACATGAAGTTTAAACCAATGAAGGCAAATTTCTGGAACAAACCGCTTAGCTGGCTCAGTGGCGTCTGTTCATTTCCTTCTCAGTAGCTCTCAAACTGCCCCACAGTTGGATAAGTCTCATTTTGTCTTTTCCCTTTGCTATTGAGATTCCCACAGTGACATCCCTGTGTCTACAGCAATTACTGCTGGGATTTTATTACTGCTTGTCGGTGAGCAGCAAACTGTTCATTACAGAGCAACTGATTATTCCAGAAAGTCCTTAAAAATTACACTTACATTGCAATACCATACTGCCTAAGCCAGATCTACACAGGTAATAGTCTACTACAGCAAGCAAAGTCCACTGATCAAAAAGCAGTAAACATAAAGTGGCTCATTTTTAAATGCACCTGAGTGATGCCGCTTACTCTGGTACATGCAACTAAACCAACATATGGAACAGAGCCCAGACTAAGGAAGAAAAGGAAAGCCTCCTGGTTTTCCAAAACCATACTAGTGAGTTTCCACTCCTTTCTGCCTTATGTTACAAGTCAACGTTCAATGAGTCAAAGGTTAATCAGAACCAAATATAATGATAGAAGTATTGCTCATTGCATCACTCATTCTCAAGCCTGACAAACCAGGTGCTAACTCTTATTATGGCTATGCTAAATTGTACTGCAATATTAAATATAAGGAAATAAAAAAAAAAGGAGAGAGAGAGATTAAGTCTATCTAGAGCTTAGTATTTGTCTTAACACAGGCAGCCTCCCGTAGCAAAAGGCATAATGACTTTCCTACCCTCCCATATGCCTGTTACTATGAGTAGATACAGCATTCCGCTACAACAACTAAATTTAACTTGCATAACAGAAAATCAAGAACAATCTCATCAGCTTCAGATTCTTTGATAATCTCTGTTCCTCCTTGAAAGAATTCAGCACTTCTTTTACAGTTTCTTTCTTAATGTGAATATCATGCTGCCCATCAGAGCAGAAAACCAAAGATATGGCAGAGGATAAACTTCAAAGTTATCTGCACAACCATAAATGCAACTCAGCAGTAATCAGGAGATAAAAAGAAAAAAAAAAGAAAAAGTTAAAAAAATAGCAAAGAAAATATAGACTAGCCTAGTAAATTGCACAGAAAGATTCAAACCTTATGGTTAACATTCCTTACTTTTTAATATCATGAGATATGACCACACATAGGTGCAAAAAGCCTTGAGGCATTTTTAGATGACTGAATTTGATTTTAAAGAATCTGTTGGACTTTGCTACCCAGCTCTATAACAAACCATCTTCTCAGCACAGCTGCAGGAATTACAGCACCCTAAATGCTTAGGGTTATATTTTATCTTACATATCTGTGGGCTAATTTCAGAATGTTTGTGACAATCATAAGATCTGGTAACACATAAAAGCATACAAGGAAAATAAAGCTGACCTAACTGAGAACATACAGTATAATAGAACTGATTTGTACTGGAGTACTGGATTGCCTCATCTACCAGAGAGTGACTGCATGCATCAAAATGTTTTTTTCTCCAAATTATCTGCCAGTCATGTGACTGTTCTCATTTTGCCATCTGTAAATTGCACCACTATGCTCACAAAAATTTAGTGCTACCATGATGAGTGCAAAGAAAACACCTAGCGAATATGAAACTGAAACAATGCAAAGATAGTGATAAAATAGTTTGAAAAACGAAAAAAAGAGGAAGGTATGAGTTGCCCAAAAGTGTGTCTATATGAGAAGAAAAAAATAACCAAGTTTGCTAAGTTCTTCATTGCTTTGTTTTGAAATGAGTTTCTCCTCTGATTTTGAGGGTGAGTGGATATGTTTCTTGGATTTACTGATGAACCAAAGTCAACACTGAGCTACCTTATTCACAGTTTTTCCACTAGAAAAGCACATATGCACTCCCTGCCTACAACCATCTCAGCCAACAGAGTGGACCTGCTGGAGTAACTCTGCAGGGCGAAACAGCTGGGCCCGAGCACCCACCATCCACAGTCTGAAGCTACAGAACAGTGTGTGGGGGTGATGGGGAGACTAGAACTGTTCAGTGAATGCTTTCTTCTAAAAGAAGCAGTAATATCTAGGGAGCACATTTCCAGCAAGTAAGATATCTCAGTTTGATTCTCCTCCTGCTAAAGGGGTTCAAACTTCTGCTAAACTCCAGCAGAAAATCTTAAGTACTGGACCAGGAGTTGTTCTTGGCAAGACTGTCCTTTTTTCCTCCTGTTGAAATTATGTCACAAAGTGACCATTAGAAAATATTCACTTTATTCCCACTTGTATTCAAAATAGAAGAGTGAACAAGTGCTCAGTATAACAATAAATAAAGTACTAGTCTAGAGAACAAAAAAAAAGAAAAATCTCCTGGGCTTTGGTCACGCAGAACAATTTAGCTAATGCCTTCCTAATAAAAACACTCACAAAAAAAAGCCCTAAAATAATACAAGAAAGAAGATAAGTCTTATGTTAATTAAGCATTTTCTATAATTATTTTTTCACTGCCGCTGTAAGGTTATCGAATAGTTTTGCACAATTTTTAGATACCTGCTTTGTGATCCTTTCTATTGCTACAAGTAATAACAAAGACAGACCTTATTGACAAGATTACAATATTTTGTTACCCAGAGTATTTTAGGAGATAGAATTTGGATAGTAACAAAACCAGACTGCTTAAGAATATATTCCCTTATCAATTCCACTGCTAGAAGCCCAGTTTTAAGTTTCATCCAGTAGCATTTGGTTTCTTATAGATGAGACAGGAAAATTGTAAGATGTACAGAGCGTGGGGTGATTCAATATAATTTTCACATCTCATGAGGAAGGCAAAGATAGACTCACACTCCCCTTCACCTACCACGTCACCTTGCCATGCTAACTAAACACACCTAGGTAATTTCCATTTCCTCTCTGTGTTTCTGAAAAACATGCATGGACAGGTTAGGAAAAAAATGCAAACTCATATAACTGCTCAGTAATTGCATTGGTTGGGTTTATTAATTTGTCACAATTAAGTCAATAAGGGTTTTAGTAACATTGTTATATTACTTGATTAGTTTTGAAAGTGATTATCCTAAGAACTCTACTTAATTGGAAGCCTCTCAGTTTACAAGGTACATTAAATTTGCAGTAGCATTTTAAGATTATTCAACATATGCAGGTCAATTACCAGTAATCACTGTTTTGTACGGCTGCTTTATAAGAAGCTTCAGTTAAGACGCTGAAAAAAAAAAAACAGAAAAGGGTTCCAAATACAGCCAAATCTCGTTTCACTTCTTTATAATTTTAAAAGGGCATACCTATCATCTAAACTGTGAAAATTGTTCTGAAATGGGGAAGACGACAGAAATTTCAGCATAGAATAAAAAATAGTTGTCTACCTTAAAACAGATGAGAGATGATTGCAGGACTGCCAGATCACTGAACTGCAGTAACAGCACTTATGCCCAGCTGCATATTAATTACAACTTTCTAATCTGGTAATTAATTTTCTTAATATCACTATATTGTTTTTCTTCCTTGAGTTAATAAAAACAGGCTGGAATCAGTCATCGCTAATTCATGTTGCAGAGCACAGCTGTGGCTGTTCCCACGTGTGAAAACCTCTGTCTGTGTAGCTCTTGGTATAACACCCTACAATACAGGTCTGGAACCTCTGTCTGCACATTCTAACGTTTCACAATAAGGTAAATAAATTATAATTTAAGTCTGTGTTGTCTTTCTACTAACAATATTAAGTCAAAAATGGATTTTATTTCACATGATTTCAGCTATAAAAGAGGTTGAATGATATTGCAGGAAATTTTAAATTTACTTTTTATATTTTTTAATGATTAACAATAGCCAACATTAATAATTCACTTCTTCACCAGTTGACTTTGTCATTAGAAAAGATTAAAAGTGCTTCATATCTTTCCAGCTTCAAATAGCACAAACTGCTATCAAAACCTTAAGGGAAAAGAACTTTATAGAGATACGGACTTCTGTACAGTTCAACAGAGTTTTGATTGAGAGTGTTCAGTTATAAATACTGCAAAGCTAATTAGTGCAGTGCTCAAATAGCATGAGTATGCTATGTTGAAATCTGTATTAGTATCAAAAAGTGGTTTATGAAATGAAAAGAATTATTCAAGTATTCTCTTGTGAGGAAAGTGAACCAAGTAAAATGAATGAGACTTTTTTTTTCATTTTGCATTTATGCCTGAAAGATGTTTTATTTCTCCAGCCTCATTTCTGCTTTAAAGCTATTTCTTTGTATGGCTTTTTTTTTCTTTCCCCCCCACCAGCTTTGTGGAGGACAAAACTGAGCGGAGGACCCCCTAGGATTACAGTGTGGTGGTTTCCAAAGAGCAACACTCCATTTTACTCTGAATCAAAGCAAACTCTTCATGTGGTCAGCTTAGATGTCAGAAAGGAAAGACTAGATATCAGTAACTAATGATGGCTGAGAGTTTGTTCTCTGTTTCTCGGATTTTCCAAGGTATGCTAAAGACACACACAGTTCTATGCTCGAGAGAAATGGGAGATAGAAAAAGAGATTTTACATACATAGCCTTGAGCAGCAACACCAAGCACAACTTTTTTTTTTTTTTAATCCTCTAATCCTTTCCCCTAAACTCACCCCCAAACATACATAACTTGCAAGTTTCTTATTAATATATCATTTAGAAAATTCTTGGGTAAAACCATTCTAATACATTCTAACACAACCATTATTTTTAGGTGGAGTATTTCCCTCAGGTGACTTGAACTGCGTTGGAGATGATGGAGTGCTCATTTTCTGATTTATTTTATGAAACAAGAAGGCTATGTGAATTGATTCCCTTCTCTCCAAAGAAAGGCTCTTCCAACTGTCATAACCTGTCTATCATAAGATTAAAATTTACTAGACACAGATTAAAATTAGGATGTTCATGATACAAGCAATTGAAGAGGAAATGGTCTCTAACCAATCAGAAGATGAATGCACCTACATTTAGGCATCTATTTTCCCACCACAGTCAACATGGTCAACGAAAGGCAAGTCAGCTGGCCAGGAATGGGGTGTTTACTCCAGGGCATGAAGATTTTTTTGCAAACTACGTTGTACTGTCAGGCTACCTATTGATTGTAATGGGAGCAAATATATGTCTAATCTTGAACTGAGCCTCATCCAACACTTAACTCTAATTCTCAAACATATTTAGCGACTCAGTAGTGACTTAGTGATTGAAGGGCCCCTTTGTTTCTCCTTGGCAGCATGGAAGTACGGGGCACAAACGATTCCCAATTACCTTGACTGTATCGAAGTGGTGGCAGCAGTAACGCAGCTAAAGCAAAAACCCCAAGTAACACCAGACATTTGTAAACTAGCTTATAAAATCTATTTCCAATAAATGTAATTTTAAAATTTTGCAGACAGATTACTTTGGAGAGCAAGATCAGTTTTAAACAGCTGGGAGCAAACTGGGAGACCGATGTGACTTTCCCATGCTTTGAACTATACCCTTTATGTCACTATGTGTCATCCACAGGTGGTATAAAACTTAGTGCACCTGGTTAATACATGGCATGCTGGTTGCTACACTCCATTAATAAGCAGGACAAACAGGCTGGATATTCCTAATAGTTTCCAAGACAAATGCAAAACAAAATAGTACAGCCATGAAGCAAAGACTAACACTCCTGTAACAATCTGTCTTCTTTGCTTATAAAAACAAATTATCTATTATTATCACCACAGAGATATCTAAGTGATTGTGGGTCATACATTTACATGATGAGAAATCATATTATTGACTAACATTTACATAGTTTTACATAGATAAGTAGCATTATAATTCTTAACTCACACATAACTGCACTCATTTTACAGTGCGTTGATAAACTGTGGCCAAAAAGTTGGTGTTTAAACTTAGAATTTTGGACAAGAAACTCATTTGGCTATAAAAAAACACTTGAACTAAGAAAGATTTTTTTGCAGAAACAGTAATAGGTTCAAAATCATTCCCAAGTTACTGCTAGAGGGCAGTCTTCTACACAAACTGGGTGTTACAATATTGAACTGAAGCTGCTGTTTGAATAACATAGCTTATCCCTATGGATTATCATTGATTTTTCTTTGTGTTTCTTTTTAACACAGCTATGATTCTCGTACTATAGAGCTCCACATTTTTTCTTACATTTTATACCTTGAGATTTTTGAATTACCCAAAGGCAAATCAGATGTCCCTGCACATCACAAGAAATCATCCAGAAAAATGTACTGATGTGCATTGATATGTAAATTCAGAAAAATCTATTTTTTAATAATTGAAGTATTACTGCTTCAATTTATGCCATCAGTGGGGTGCTTGTCAATGCACATACAGCCTGTGTTAAGTGTGCAAACCAGACTACTTCCATTTTTTTTTTCTAAGATACTGTCAGTTTTCTAAAATGATGCACAAACTAGACAGAAAGGACAAAATTAAGGACATGACTCACTACCACAAGTACTGTTACCAACTATGTTTTGACTAACGTAATACAGAAAACTGGATGCTTAGCTAAATTTTACAAAATCATGTAACACTCCCTGGCATTTCTGATAAGTGGAATTAAGCTGACAAAAAGAGTTTTCTGGATTTGCTTGCTTGGATCCTTCCCTGCTTATGTTTTCAGACTTTCTTAATATGCCCACTTTCCTTTACAAACTATGTGGAATATACTCTTAAATACATTCATTATGAAATCTTGGAAGAAGTCCCAGAACACAAACGGAGCCATTCTGGTACAGACTTAAATCAGAATCTTACCTTAAGAATACTAAAAAGAGCTTTTTATTGAGGAAGTGCACTAACAAGATTTTGAAGGTCAAGCTCTATTACTGAAGTGAGCTATACACAAGATAGGAATGGCTTTGAAGCGTCTAAAATATTTTGAAACAAGCTCTCCTGTCTAAAGATGAACCTTTCATACTTTTTTTTCTTTTAATAAATCAGCCACATTTCCTGCCAAAGATAAGGCTATGACAGGTAGGTTACAATTTAAAATCTCCCCACTACACTGAAATGCTAGAGTGTGAGCATCAGCACAGGATGTAAAACCTGTGCCTTAGTCCCCTGACCGAAACTGTGGCATTTTGGCCGTAATCCACCCCACAAACCACCAGGCTCCACAAGGATCAACCTGTCATGGGAGAGCCCTGCTGTTCTGCGGACCTGTCAGAGAGAGTGGGAACACCAGCAGGTGCTAAAAGTTAAATACCTCCATTAGAAAAGCAAACTAAAATCCAAACACGGCATGCACTGGTTTAGAAACACGGCCCAGTATAAAGGACTGAGGGAGCTATTTCTCATTGATACAAGGGGAGAAGAGAAAAGATCAGTTCTGAAGCCGTGGATGTATCTTCTTGATTAGAACCTCCCTGGTGGCTTCCAGAGCCATAAGCAGCTTCCCGGAGCTTTTGTCCAAGCGTGGAAAGCTTTGAGGACTGGCTTGGCCTATGGCATAACTAAAATATTCTGTACAGAATGTGGTAATTAAAAAAGAAAAAAAATCAAGAGGAGCTTGTTTTAAAAACTTGCTGACAAGATCCCCATAGAATAAATATTGCAGTTTTGTTACTTTCATCCTCAATTACCTACAAATGCCAACTAGTTTGTTGAAACGATTTAGCAATTCCTTTGCTATCTCACTTGCACTAATGAGTTCAGCTTAGGTCCTCTGTTTATGTTTAATTAATGCTAAAGTGTAAAGCACTAAGAATTCTACGCTGACTTCAGACACAGTAAGCATTTATGTTCAGTAAATTTATCAGTTCCTGAGGTTTGATTTTATTAATATAATCAAATTTATTTCAAACTCCTCCTTAGTTTTTGACTTCTGCTGAGCTTCCCTGCTCAGGACTATTGCACCTGCACCTCATACTCTTCCCGTCTAAGCAGAGCTTCCCAAATACCATATATCCCTAAAGGCTTAAAGGAGTTACTTTCATCTCGGAGGCACCCTAGTCATAATGACACTTGCCAACAGGCTGGAGGCATCTGCCCCCTCAAACTACTACCGGTTTGTTCATTTTCAGAAATAAAAGTGTTATTTAGCACAGCTGGAAATTTATTTTCATAAGAGTAAACCTTAACTATTTTTCAAGACTTCAGATGCACTTAAAATGCATGTAATAGGCTGATTCAACATAAAATGTTAGTGAATTTAATGGCTAACATTATTGCTACATGTTAGCAGAGAAAGAACGAAAAATAACCTTGAAATGTTGATTCAGCTGGTCAATTTAAGGAGAGCAAATATTTTACGGAATCTGTATTCTTTCAGAAAAGAATGCTTCTGGATTCTCTATTAATAAAGAGTAAGGTTGTTTTACTAGAAATAATAGGACTAAATAAAAAATATACTGGTCTGTTTTCAAAAGAACAAAATATGTAAGATACAATTTCCAACCAAAAGTGAAAAAATATTGTTCAGGACAATATCCTCAGAAATAGAAGTGGATTTTCGACTGATCCAATAAAGCCATAGCAATCTAGAGTCTTCTCAGTATCTCACAGCTTGGCTTTACCACATAAGCGTAAGTTCTATACAGTTGCCCTTGTAATAATTGTAGAAGTAAAAATAATTGGATGCACAGAAAGGTTACTTGGCACCATTGGCTTGATTCAAGCTGGATATTTTTTAATATTACTTAACTCACTAAGGGAGATGAATTTTCAGATTTATTTTTATAAATCTGAGAGAGGCAGAAATTCCTAAGCAATCTGATTGCCAGTCATAATTTACTTGAAGTTTAGAAAGAGAAATGAAAATGAGAAGTTTAGCATGAAGAAAAGAGCTTGTCACAGAACACCGTGGGGGAAAAAAAAAAAAGAGAGAAAGATCATGAACTAATGATATTTTAAGAAATAGCTTTGCCAGCAAGTCCTTCTTATCCCAAAGAGAAGACTCAAACCTATCTGGCAAGCTACCAATCCCACTGCAGCCTCTGCTTGTATCACTGTTTCAGACGGAATAGAAAACAAGTGTTATACAATGGTTGCTGCTAAAATAAGCAAGTGATCCCTGAAAGCAACCTCAAATTTAACAGTATAAGCGGAAGTGAAAAGCAGATGCTGAAGATGAGCTGAACATGCAGAGTAATATCAGAAACATCAGATGAACGGAAATACAACTGAAACATTTCCAACCACCAATTCAACCAATTTAAAAGTACTTCAGAGACAGTAAGAATTTCCAGACAGAAGATAAAACACCCAAGAAATTGGCCAACTTGATTCTACTTGAGCTCAAGAACAGTAAACTTTTTAATACATTTGACAATTAAGGTTCCACAAAAAATAAATGCTGGGTGGTCATTAAGTCAGGAGGAAAGAAGTGGGATGAAGACAAGTTATGGAAAACAGTAAGAGTACAAGTCTTCAGGTGTATGCCTTTATTACATTAAAACACATACACACAGACAAGCACATATATATATTTACACACACAGGCAGCCAAGGAAAGACCAAGACTGGCTATGATAATACAAGCGAAACACAGAAAACAAAATATTTTGTGGAGAACATTTGCACAGTAAAACAAATATCCAGCTCATCTGCTACTCCAAAAATAGTCATTTAAAAATAAACATTGACACCCACAATCTATTGTGAGTGTTCTCCAATTTGAAGCATAAATCAAAATAAAATCAAATAAAATACTCATCAGAAATGAGGCGTATTGGATCTGTAATATATGCAGGCTTTAGTAGCTTAGCACTCCCTAAGCCTGAATGACAGTGCATTTGTTTACACACAGTATTATGGAAGAGTCATCTCCTGAAGGTCAAATCTAGACAGATACACATAGATTCAGAATGAATAACCAAAACCAGGGCCTTTAATGTAACATTTGTTATCTTGGTAAACATCCTCTTCCATTTTGGGCAGAGATATGGAAGGAATCCCTTTTTACCATCACCTATTCACGATCTATGTTTGTAGCGTTTGTTATGAGAAGTCAGAATAAACCCATAAAGACCAACCTAGGGATTAGAATTGTCCGCTAAAACTGCCAATAAATTTGGCAGACAAGCAAGGGTTTAGATATGGGCCATATATAAAACATTTTTTTTGTGGAATAGATACCTTAATAATGTTTAAATAAATTACCTAGTGTAACACACTGTTGTGCTGCAATCACACAGGCATGCTAGAGACTTGTACTCAGAAGCTTTGGTAACAGCCTAGTAACAACCAATGGAAAAAAAAAACCACCCAAGCCACTGCGCTGATCAGTTGAGGAGAAGTCATGAAGAGTGACCAGCAGAAGCCAAGGAGACCTCACGGGTAACAGTTCACCAGCCCTTTTAAAGATGAGAAAGCCATGAGGCACTAAGTCCCTCCTATTCCCAGCACGTGCATGCACACTTCTTGTCTCTCACCTCCTGTATCCTTTGTTTTTGTAGGGCAGGTGGAAAACTAAGCCTGTCTAAACTGACACACCAGGGATTTCTGTAGATCTGTCTCAGAGCAGATTACTGACAATTCTTAAATACAGCCAACCATACAAGCAGGCCAATTCATGTCTCTTTTTGGAAGAGAAAGACGTAAGGACAGATGGAACAGAACAGTGCAAGACCTTGGCTGTGAAGGAGGAATCACACAAACACGACACCAGCACCACCTCCCACACATGAAATTTCCCTTGATTCTCCTGGACAGATGGAAGTTTATGTTCTTGCGATGGGCAACTGGTCTGCAGTTAATGTGTCTCTGTATGCATGTGAACAGAATCCACTTGTATATGTTCCCATATTCTTCCTCAGACAGTGCAAAGGGAACCTCTTCCTCGCTGTATCACCACTAGCAGGCCTAGCAGCCCTAGGAGCAACATGGGACTAACAGATGTTTGCCTGGAATGGGATGCTGGAGGCCAGAGAAGCTCCAGGAGAGCGAGCATCTCCTGCAGCCAACACCTGGCCACCTTCAAAACAAAACTGGCTGAATGAGAAACTTCTCAGGAGACAAGGCAACATACCGAGTTGATTGTAGCAGATGTTACTGTCATTTCTTAGGACACACTCATACTATGCTTGACAACAAGTAAAAGCAATAGTGCTTTGCACAGAGTAGCTTAACTGGCAGGAACCCTCACCTTTTTGGAGTGGCACATCTCTGCACACCTCAATTTGCAACTACCCTACCTATAACAGCACTAAAATCAATGAAGGACTCCAGGATAAGCGATGAGCAACATGCTATTGAACAGAGAAGCAGTCAGTTCTGTGATGAATACACATGGTGCTGGGTGCACTCTTATGTGCACAATACATATTTATTTAAATTTCTTGACTTTAAATATAAAATGCAGGATCTTGTGGGACCTTTTGCCTAGCTGGAATGACCAAAATAGTGAGGCAACTGCAATATCTCTATAGTTAAGACAGGATTTCAACATAACGTTTTTATAGGCTGGTCATCAAAAATTAAGTATTACCTCTTAATATTCAGTAGTGCCCAAGGTATTCCAGTGGGAGTATTGAAAGCAGGTAGCAATTTCTCTCCAAGTTCCACTGCTTTCTTTCGGAATATCTGAAAATTAGGAAGAAACAAAGTGTTGGAAAGGACAATGCTGCTCCTACTGACTGAATTTAGACAATCTTGCTGTTGAACGTGTGATACAAAATCATCTCAGCACAGTGAGTCAGCCCTCTTTTTTTAGTATCAAAGTGGTATCAAAGAAGTAAAAGTAATACAATCATTTATCCACTATGCAAAGTAACCAGGGTAGTGGACACGACAGGAAATAGAAGAACTTGTACAACAGTATTAACATGGGAAAGGCAACCAGGTGTTTGGCATGACGAGCATCAAATCAGAGTGGGGAACTTAGCTAGACCCAGTGTGGTTTGCGCAGAACCACTTGGGTGCTGCCCCCTCTGGCTTGGTTGGCACTGAGCAAAGGCAAAATAAACACATCCCCCCAAAAAGGCAACAGGAAAAGCCAGTGCAATTATATTTTTGCAGCACCGCAACTGAGTTACTAAGTAGTGCTTTTCAGGACTCAGCTGGCTTTGCAGGAAGATGAATAAGAACTCACACAGTTATTAACATTTCCCTACAGATAACAGAGAGTCAACTAATCTTTACTATTAAAAAGTTTCAGCTGTCATACTAAAAAGATGAAGGAGAAAGACCTCAAATGCTTAACTTCTGCTCACAGGAACTAGGTACAATTTAACTTTTGTGTTCCAGGTAATAGGTGTAGAGGCACAACGAAGAGGATTTTGCTCTTCTGCAACTGCCAAGTTAGCTCAGGTTACCTTAACCTGACTTTCAGAGCAATGACTGCTCTAGTAAAGAGAGTTTCTAATTAGCAGCAAAATTGTTTTAACTTAAATATAGAAACTTACTTAGTGATTACAGTATGTGGATGTTCAAGTCCTATTTGCTTGGAATTACACTGGGGCTCTGTGCAGCACTGACAGGAATTATCCCAGGTGTACTAGCCAACATAGCAAAGTCACCTTCAGCATTTCTCATTGTAATAAAGGCTCCTTTCAATTATTTTTCCCCCTAAAACATTCTTATGCTGAATTATTTATTTACTTATTTATTAGAAATCATCTTGTAAATGTAATGCTTGTCACAGAACAGGAAGGTACAGTAGAGCAAATTTCAACAAAAATAAGGAAAAATACACAGAAACTTTATACGCTTCTGTGAATGAGTGAATAAAGTTATTTGCTGGTCAAAACAATATAACTGAAGATATTATTATACAAATAAAATATAAACTATAAGATCACACTTTCTAAAAGACATTTTGTGTAAAGATTTTTATAATGTATTCAGGAGAATATTTTAAATTCTGTGATTACCATGTTACTATAACTACTATCCCACAATCATACATATTACCATAACTACATATATTTTACTCTAATTACTACCAACAACCATAACAGACTACTCCACAGTTTCTTCCTATTACACAGGATTTAAGATTTCTGTAACAGAAATTCGAGATTTGGAATTACAATAAAAGAGACTTTGATATTTTGGGTGAAGTTTAGTGAGTGAGATTTTGAATGAATTTCCTGCTTCTGGAACCTTATTTACATCTGGAATCAAAAAACTGAAGCTGCTATATTATCCTTTCTTAATAAACTTTGTATTGTCAAGTGGAGTACATATAAATGCTGGGAGAAATGTGAGGTAAAGCAGTAGGGAAAATAATTTGCTTGGAAATTGTTCCATAATCCATGCTATTTCTGACTTCCCAGTGTACTGCTTGGGTGGATTTTGTCAAAAATTAGTTATGAATTTGTGACCTTCACATAGTCCATAATTTGGTCTCCACAGAGGATAACCTTGAGGGATGCCCACAGAGAGTAGTCTGTGCAAAACTTCATCATCCTTGAGTAGATTTATTTGAGCAAAAAGCAAATGACAGTAACTCCACAAGGAAAACACCAGCTTTCTCTGTGTCACACTTCGCAGTTGCATTTGTTTGTGTTGATCCATCAAACCCAAACCTATGTTTTGCAGCACCAGAGAGGCCTCCTCAGCCTTTCACAGCATATGATGTGATCAGCTCAGCATCTCTACCTGAACCACTGAAGTATTAGCAGGAAAACGTTTTATGATACTGAGCTTCTTGAGCAATGGACACATTAGGAGCCTGAATTCCAGTCGAAGCACCATAACACTCATTTTTTCTCCTATCTGAAGGGGTGCAGATATTCTGTTTAATGAAATCTGATTAAAAGCAGAGACTGTCAGTGTCAGCTGTACTCTTTTCAGACATGCATTTGGGGACAAGAGAAGATCTCCCTTTCAAAAGGCACATTAATATTAAATTGAAGTACTGGCACACATCAGTGACCAAGAGTCAGTAATTGCTGTACCTTACTCTTTTTATTAATCCTTCTTCATTAAAAAGAGCATATGCATACTCAGAAAGAGCAATTATAATAATTGCTTCTGGACAAAAAAATGTAACATTTTAGCATCCTAATTAAATAAAGAGTCAATGTACAGCAGAAATGCTTTACTTTCAAATAAACTCTCACCAGTGTAATTCTACTGTATTTATTTAATGTCCCAGGTCCTTTCAAAAGAAACTTGCCTACTTCCTAAACATACCAAAAGTAACGGTCATCAATATCCAATATCAAGCGGTAAGGAAATATTTTTCCACTCATGCATAGGCAAAAAAGCCATAAGTCAATCCTGATAAGGATGGTAGTTTGAAAAAAAGGTTGCATCTTCAACACTAGAATACATAATGAAATTGGATTTTCTATTTTTTTTTTCCAAAATGTATGTCTTTCAATGTAGCAAACAATTCAATATACAGGAACTATAAAGAAAAGCAATTAGAAAAATAGGATTAAAAAAAAGTGATTTTCAAATTCCTGCAATTTTGGAACAAGTCTTTGAGTTGAAAATGCATTTCTTCATAAGGGAAGTGCAATAGCTCATTACTAAGAAGTCAACTATGGATATTATCCAATTTTATCTCTAGGGCTAATTTAATGAAAGTGAATTACTGACTGCTAAATTACTACCTAATAAAGTAAAGCAGTATTGGCAAGAATGACAAACATACAACAACCCTTTGTGAATGACTGAACATCCTGAATAGGAACTTCACTGAAAAAAACCATCTTCTTTCAGCAAGGGAAAGAGATCGAAGATTAATAATAGAAACCACTTTATTTTTCAATTTGCAAATTTAATAGGGTTAAGCAATAGTAATATGAAAAACTGGGACTAGTTATAATTACTGCACATTAACTTCAGTAATAAGCATTTTTTTCATTAGCAGGCCTTAAACTTCTAATGCTATACAAGAAATAAATGCTGTACAGGATAAGATTTAGGGGTAATAAAAGCTAGCAAGCAAGCAAGCAAACAAACATCTACTTAGTATCTCTATTGCTGTCATGAATTTTAACTTTTGCCTAAGTCCTAAACTCTTCCACTGACACTGAGTAGCGTCACTCTTTAGTACGCAAAAAATCATGGTTGCTATTGAACACATAGGATAAAGCTGGAAAGGACAGAACACAAAAAGGAGACAAAGTACATGTGTGAAATGAAGAGGGTTGCAGTAGAATTTCTCATCAGACCAGTTATTTCAAGAGGCTTGAGGACGTTTTCTGGCCAGCGGAAATGAGGTCCCACTGCACCCAGATCAGCCCTGGGACAAGTCATCACTGCAGCTCCCTTTTCACCCCAACACCCTCCCTTCTGCTCTCCACGCTAACGTGTTTCTCCGCTCAGCCCATGCGCTGCCTCCAAGACCACCCTGACTTGCTCACGTTTCACCTGCTCTGTCGCATCTCCCATGCAGATGGCACACTTTTTTGGCGGGGGAAAGGGACTGTGGTGTTATTTACTTGTCCGCTTAGCTGATCAGGTGACACAATAAGTGAGCCACACTGTGATCAATCCCTTCTCTCAGATGGAGTAGAGGAAAGTGTTACTGCTGCCTTTAAAAAACAAACCGAACCACTGACATTTAACTGTTTAGATACTATGCTACAAAAAAGAAGATTATTCTAAGAAGAGAAACATTCTGATTTAGGAAAGAAAAATAGAATTAAAAAGGATTGAAAATATATGATCAGTATATAACATCGTAAAGTTAGGAAAAATAAATGATTAGTATATAACATCGTAAAGTTAGGTAGGATACTAAATGTTTTTTAAATCATTTCTCTCCAATAGTTCTGTCAGAAGACAGATCACGAATGTGACATATCTCTCATTTTGAACTCAAGGTGTTATTAATATTTTTAAAAGGTTTATGTAGGATTTCAAGCGATCTTTTATACTGTTGATTCTCACTGTGCACAGGTCCTATGTGAGAATAATTCTTTTCTAGAGCAAGTGTATAGACTACTTCACACTCTGCAGCCCCAGTTCACTGAACTAAATTAGATACTTGCTACAGTCTATACAGAAAATGGAGTAACTGCATTTTCCATTGAGATGCCTGTTTATACTACTAGTTCTGAGTAGTAACCCCTAAGTTAATATACACTAAGTCAAAATAACAGCAATGTTGTCCTTGTCCTTTCAGCTACTAATCTGAGGTGCCTTAAAAATTAATCCCTCTCTGACTCGCATCCTGCCGCCATGACTCCAAGCAAGCAATTCTCTGAATGACATTTTAGGACAGCAACGCATAAAGAAGAAAGCAACGTCACTGCAGGACAGCGCTGCACATTCAGCTTTCCTGTTATTGTCCGTTCATCCTCCGTGCCTAGAACATATATCAAGTGAGCTCATTCATCCAGAGAGCAAAATATTATTTTCTCACTCCATTAAATGATGTTCTTATTTTTCTTTAATACGAATAAATACTTTTGGTCTTCATATGAGGCAACAACAAATTAACAAATCTGGAAGTGAGGACCTTATTCTGCCATATCTAAGCTGAAGGTGGTGTGCTTTTGCAGGGTTTAGTAAGCTTGCTTATCAGGATTCCCCATGCCAACAAGTCATTCACTTCCATAGTAGCTGTATGTCTTTCATTCTAGTAGCACTACTACACTATTACTGAAAAAGGAAAGTAACCACATTTACATATACTGTACTTTCATCAGCAGTTTTCCTAAAGTCCTTAGTCTTCTTTTTTTTTTAATAAAAATTTCCTCATTTCTCTCAAATGTGACCTCAAGCACTCTTGCTTAGAAAAGCATTTTTGGCTTTTTTTTTTTTTTGATTCTGCTTACTTTGTGTTACTGATGCAAAAGCAGAAATTTTTGTCATAAACGCAAATGACAGAGAAGAACTTCAAATGAAACTTTGTCAGGAATTTAATGAATGAAGGTTTCTAAATGCCAACTTAATTTAAAGCAGTTCCTTGCATTCTCTACATGGTTTTGTGTGATGCAGATATCAAAAGTGTATTTTCTGTAACATTCTTTTCTAAAAAGTGTATTTTCCGTAACATTCTTTTCTAAATGTTCTTAAATGAAAGGTCCTTCTTTTTTTGAAAGGGAATTTTAAATGATGTCAGACATTCAGAACTGCACTGCTCATGGAGAAGACTCAATCTAGTAATCAGTGAGATTAGGGAAATGGAGAAATAAAAGTGCTTTTTTTCTGCAAAGATGCAACTACAGGACTGACTTCGTAGCTGTCATTTGATGCAGTAGTGACTTTCATTATAGTGCAGGAATATTATCTCCTCTGGATAAACAAACACATTTCCTCTAGGAGGAACAACAAGTCCCTATGAAAATGTTAGATTAGCTCATTGTAGATGTAATTGCTGTTGCTAATCAGGAAGAAAACAAAACACAACAAAATATATTAGGATTTTGTGTGAGGCAAATATAATTAACAAATAGCACAATGGTATATTATCATAAAATAATGTCCATAATTCTATCTAAAAAAGCACTCACATGAAATATAGCTAGAAAGATGGGGTAATTGTGTCCTTCAAACCCAGGTGAGTATAAACCCATTGCAGTATTTGGTATAAAGAACATTCACAGAAACATTTACAGCATAACACTGAAACCAGAAGTCAAGTTTTAGCAGCAATCAGAGGATACAATCCTAACCCGTTATTATTTTTTAAATTGACAAAGACATTTTCTCCACGTTTCTAATTCTGTCAAATTAAGCATTTTTCACTTTTGCTTTATATTTACAGATAAAAACTGACAAGGCAGTAAGTAAGATTTATTGCTTTCTTTGCTGTACCTGACTGCTTTTCCCAATAGAGTAAGGAATGAATATTTCAGTGCAAAAGTAGGGAACAAGAGCAGAAAAATTAACAAGGACAGACTGCTTTGTTTCCCTTCAGACAACTAAACAGAAATCCCTTCAGTTTAGCAAATGTTGATTTAGGCTTAAGATGACCTGCTAACAATAAAGAAATCTTTTAAGAGAATTTGTTCTAATACCTTCTCTGCTGAAAGACAATCCAGATTTTTGTTATGACTGCATCTTACCCTGTTTTCACTAGGGAAGATTGGGAAAGCTCTAGGAATGTTTGTGCTGCACTTGGAAGTACCAGAATATTTGAGATAGCGTAAAGCTGAACTATTTGACAAGCTTTGATACTAAATGGTACCACACTTAAGGGTTATATTACTTGAAATCCTTTCTTGTAATATATTTTCAGCACTTACGACACCTTTGTAAGTTACCCAGTTGCTGACATTAATTCAGCAGCAATTACTGCTTTTACAATTACAATTACCTTGACAGGAACAGGTGGTTTCAAGTTTAATTTCAGTCAGCCCTCAATTACCTCTAACTGAGCCAAGTCGTTTATGGATTAGCTGTGCTACGAGGTGAAAAGATGGTTAATAAGCTGAGATCCACGCCGAGGAGCAGTGCTGTAACCAGTGCTAACAGGAGGAGCCCATGTGGACTTTGTCTAGGGCCTTTTCAGCTGTAATTACATTTATTGCCCTCCCAGACCCAGGTGTGCCATAGAGGAGGTTTTGAGCAGTTTCTCTGCTAAAATACATTGGGTCCAAGACAGGCTTACTAGTTTTGGGTCACCTGGACCTGAGAGGAGCACGTGTGAAATGTCACAGAAGTGCCCGGGTCCCCCGAGGCCCACATGTCCTCCTGTCCCTGGGATCGAGAGGACTGTGGCTTTGCCTGGGAGCAGGCCTAGGGTGGTTAGAGATGGGCCAGAGCTAACCAGCATCACTACGCATGGCCATGCTGGAGCTGGCCCTTGGCAGTCTGAGTTTGGGGAAGACCTTCTGGTTGGGAAGCAGAGGGACAGACTTGCATTTCGTGGGCCATCAATGTGACTCATCACGGCACCTCTCTAGCCCAGGCCTTGAGGAGAAGGCTCGTGTGTCAGAAGGCTGAACATGCATCACTGCCTCAAACCGCAAGGGGAGGCAGTCTCTCCTAACAAAGAGACATTTGTCACAGCTCGACATGAGAATTTTGACTGGACACAACAGCAGTTTATTTTAAGAAGATTTCTGACAAACAAGCCAACCTCCTTGAAAATCAGCAGAACGGAGTGCCTATGCTTCGCATCCCATAGGAAAGCTGGCGGAGGGAGCACAAGTTAAGCAGTTACAGAGGGCCATTTTGGTCTTATTAGCGGAAATAAAATCCCAGCAAAAGGATTAAACTGCAAAGACTTAGTTCAGTAAAGGATCTCTATCATCCCCTTCTCATTAAAGTCTTCATCAAAGCAGCATTAACATTCATCCATATCTCTATGACACATAAGAACCACGCCAACTATATTAAAAACAACTGTTGTCTATGGCCATTTCTAGAATCTTGTTAAACATCTACTGTCGTATAGTGCTGGGCTGCAAATGTGTTAATAGACAAACATGCATATTGGTTTTCAGGTCAGCAAACCTGGAAAATACTTATTTAACACATGAGATGCAAAGGCATTAGAGAGCTCAAGTCTTTGGAATACTCTGGACATGGAAGATGCCGTGCTCACTCAAGAAGGTGCACAGAAGTTTCCAGCTTTTGAAAACCTTGCAAGCGTGCAGAAAGCTTTACTGGGCCCTGCGATAACGAGAGATGTGGGGAAGGTGCGAGAGTGTCGAGCGGGAAGTGCTGCTTCTAGGCGTGAGAATGCTACAGGATACGCTCATCTAATGGGTGCGATATCCAAAACTGAAGAGCAATGAGAAATGAATATATGTTATCTTACAAAGTAAGCTAAAACATACATCAGGCTGACGAATCATTGTTCTGGAGAAAATCTCATTAAGCATAGTGCAAAAAAACACAATTCTACCAAAAAGAAATCTGTGCTTTCCTTTATTTGATTAGCCTTTTTTGTTATGCTTTCCCAGATAGCAACTCAATTGGCCAAAGAAATCACACAGTACCTTGAAAGATATCTCCTCCGCCCTGAAAGGTTGTATAAAACTTAATCAAATGGAATTGATTAACTGGATTAGTTAGGTTTAACCCAAATGTAGATAGCAACAAAAAAGTTATCATCATTAACTAACTTATAATTACTTCAGTTGCTTTTTAAGTAAAGAATTTTGAAGAAGATATATTGTATTCTAAAATCTTATTTTAGGAAAGCCAGGAATAAGTAGTACAAAAATCTCAGGCAGAAAGAAGACAAGGCAGGCATGAAACTAAGAAATATTAAGGCACAAGAACACATGCACCTGAACAGCACTCAAGGTTGAAATGAGGGAAGGAACTGCTCAATCCTGTGGAATTGAGAAATCATAAGGGAAGAGTTTGTTCCAATTATATTAAGTTATTTTCCCATGTGTTACTTATGCAGCTGTGTCTTTAAGTTTGCCTATGTAGCTATAAATGCCAAGAAAATTTAATAGGAACAACTTTTAGACCAGAAGTGAAAGAGTAACTGTTAATGAATCTACTAATTAAAAAAAAAAAAAAAAGACTTTTTTTTTAAGTTTATGAATACTTGGACAATTAGAAGTTACATCTCGTTAGTACTTAGAAAGCACATGGATTGATCATTTAATATCGCTGGTGCGATTAAATTCTAGAGCAGGTGGTGATGAATGAAGTAAGCAGAACCTAAGTATCGGTAATAAAAGTAATTCTTCAAGTACAAAAGCCTTTGAGAACTCCCTAGCTCAAATTCAGGGCTGCCTTAACTTTTCAAAAGGTGTAGGCAGTAACGAGCTGCATTTGCTGTGTATGTGCAGATCAACTATGTGCTGGCAGCTGGAGCTTGCCCCGAACCCCAGCCATCAAGACTCGTGTTGATAGAAAGCTAGGCTCAGTTTTTAAGATTCTAGAAACCCACACAGTTTATTTACAAATAAATTATAAAATTGCTCAGTGTTGATAAATCGATGTCAGGTATTTAGGATGCCAGTCTTATGTCCTGTCAGAAATAGAAATGAATCACTGAAAAATCTGGGATCCCGAGTCTCCGGCCCAATAAAGCATATGTTTCTAGCAATGGCAGATGGCAAACTAGCAGCCATTAAAACTGTCAGCAGCCCGTGACTGAGGACCGAGTCTAAACCTGAAAGCTAGCGCAAGTTTAAATCTCTGATTTTGTCCAATATCCAGATAACTGGCACGAGGTCTTAACCCACTGTTCACACTTCAGTACATCCTACTCAGGAGCCGTGGGTAGCACTGACTGAAGCACTGTGCAATGGCACGAGTGGAGGATGAGCAGACACTGCCTCATAAAACCAACCTCCCCACCACAAACAGTGCCCTCCCTGCCTCCCTCCCCCGCCAAAAAGAAGAGAAAAACCCCACAACCTGCAGAAGTCTGATATTTAAGTGCTTGGAGGCAAGTGAGAGACATGGAGCATCATTAGTCCTGGAAGCTACAGGACTAATACCAGGCAAGTATGTCAAAAGCTCAAAATATACAATATATCTTTAGAGCTCAGTTCTTGTACAGCTAAGGAAGTACACATATTTGTGTGTGAAACACACCAAGTACACATATTTGAAAATATACTGCCTGTAACATAAATAAACATGAATGGAATGAAAAATATAGTATATATAATGAAAAGTCATTTCACTGGGAAGCGATACAGAAAACATCTGGATGTCATCTTAGAGGTTTGTGTTTTTCTTGATTAAGGAAACAGCTGCCTTAGTAAAATTACTCATATCCACCAGTAATGAGGAGTATCTTTTAGCACAATTCCTCTGTTAAGCCACAAGCATCTGCTTCCTAATTTTCTCTTTATTTAATCTTGTGTACCCAGCCCAAGTGCTGTAACAACAAATTTAAATAGCTGCCTCATTTTACATCTTGCAAGCTATCATATCTAAACAAAGAATAGCACTTTGCATATGAAACTCTCCTTTCAAACAGGTGACCGTTGAGAGGTGATTTGAACACCATCTGTGTGAAGGGGGTGGGCTGGAGGAGCCTAATAAATGTTGCATGGTGAATCTATAATCACATCCTTAATGCAGCATAAAGTGCTAACAGAAGATTCATTCCTGGCCTCGTAAATTTAATTGTATATTTTAATTCCAATACCATTAACTGAGTCACCATAAAGTAAGCTCCTAGACCACCGTGGCAGGCACATGAAAGGCTAAAATCACTTTGTGCAGGTATTGTATATTCCATTTGCTCTTCAGCGTTACCTCAATAGCAAACAGAGAGCTGCTGCTTAAATTTGATTCCAGCATTACATGACAAATGTAAGCTTGTTCCAGTTGCTAATGGGAAGAGTTTTAAATACACAAATACCTCATCATGAATAGGATACTGAGTATTCCTACTTCTATTGTGCTTCTGCTTTGCCTTTTTTCTCCTTCTAAATTTATTTGATTTTTGGAGTATTTTCCTCCAACATCAGAACTATAGTTTAATGAATTTATACCTGAAGTCGCTACACCTCAACTGTCAGGACTGTGGTGATCCAACCAGATACATTTCAAACCTTGAATCTCTCCGTTCTTCAGGCATGTGGCAAAGCTGACATCCTGACAATTTCTCCCCTCATACTAGTGAAAAACACCTGCAAGTTTCACAGTATAGACTACAGAACTGAAGTCCCCTAGAGATGTTCGCATAAGGTTAAGCACTAGTGATTTAGCTGGAGATCATTTAAGCAGGGAGAAAAATAAAGCATCTTGAACGAGTGCTTATTTCACTATTGCTAGGAGATGGGGGGAAGGGATAATGAAACATCTGAAAAAAGAAAATTTAGTTTAGTTTTGTTTAGTTTTGTTTAGTATTTCTCCTATCGTTTAGACATATGCTGAATATAATGAGTATTCAGTGGAAATTTGTTTTTATTTTAAGGCTATCTCAAGTTTAAACATTGTTATCTCTGATACTGGAAATATCATAAATATCTTAAAAAAACATTAAATGGTCACCATTACAAAGGCAGTATTACTGTTATTTTGTTAGATTTATGGCACGGATCACTTTGGAACAAACCATTTGATTATAAATCTCTGTCATTAATCTTGCTCTGCTTCCCTGCCACATGCAGCTAGATACTACTTCTGTTTTGCTTTTTTATTTATGGAAAAGGAATCAAGAGTTTTTATCTGTTCCAACTCTTAGGTTAGAACAGTAGTTTCTCAAATTACAAGTGGATGTTAATGACTGTCACACCTGTTAACAACATAAAAGCCATTTTTCTCATTTGTTTTGGCAAATTCCATTAAAACAATGGTATTTAGAAGGTGTCATTCAGGTAAGCAAATCGCAACCAGCTTAACTTGATTTTAAGACAAATGAGTTTTTGTAATGCCAGCAGTTGTATTGATTACATATTTTAGGAAGTCTCTTCTAAGAAGAGAGGAACATGATAAAGTTTAGCGTATTTCTTAGGTTCCTTTCTCCCCTACAATTTCTGGCACACTACTTAGCTGGATATTTATATAAGTAATATAACAAGAAAAGACTTCTGTTGTATAGTAGGAAAGCAACACGATGATTTCTTAACTCATCACTTACCTTTTTGTTGAGGTTTTTCTGAAAGACAATAGTTGATGAATTGCCTGATGAATTATGTGCATATCCAAAACAAGCCTAAATGAAATGTTTGTATATTTTCCTTAGAATGAATATAAAAAATGTGAAGACTCTTTCCATTCTTTTAATGTAGTAAAAAAAAAAAATCAGAAGGCTTCAAGAGAGGAGGAGGCTGCTTTTATGGGGCAAGCTAAATCATCAGGCAGACTAATTCATTTCCTTTGTTTACTGTAAGACTACTTCTCTTACTGGACAAGCCATAAAACTGACTAAAATATAAGAAGGCAAGCAAACATTTCCTATTCTTAAGAGTTGGAAAAAAAGTGTGCTCACTGACAAGTACGGCTGCCAGCAAGTCATAAATTTATGAGCAATGCAAGTGCTTTACTGAATTCCTTACAGTTACATTTTTCTTTTACCGTGAAACCTGGAATTCATTTCTATAATTAAACAACAATCAAGTGTTAGCCTCAAAGATAAACATTACATGGTTTTTGAATGCCGTGTGTATTGAGAAGAAATGACTGTTAGAAGTATTTATAATAAAGATTTAAAGTACTTGTTTTAGCATTTACAGATATCACCCCGCCCCATGCTCTGTGCAAGTGTCGCAAAATACCTCTTTGACTATGGAGGAGGAGATCTCTATTAAGAACCTTGGACCTTTTATATAAAGAATTTTAATTTTTTTTCAAGTGTATTATGATTTCAAATTCTACACATTCTATTACCAAACATGGCTGTCAGTCAAAAGGAATTGGGGAGTTTCTTCTTAAAAGAAGAAGGACATGCATTAGCAGGCAGGGAGAAGAGAAAGAAGAAAAATAGAGCATGACGGCCATGAAAAAAAAATCCCTTTCCTAAAACTCGTAGCATGGCTCTACTGTTTTATTTTATGGTATGACTGAATAATTTACATGACCAGTTCAGAAAGTCTTAACATAACAAAGAATTAAGAAAGATGTAAGAAAGTGTTAAAAGTGCACACAAAAGGTTATTCTAGCAACAGCTTAAACTCAGTTCTTCTAGCACCAACTGACCCAGTCTTTTGAGAAGGAACTGCTTGAGCAAAGAATTGTTTACACTGCCTCAGAAAGCCTCTTGGTAAGGCTTTGGGTCAACTAATAAGCATATTAACTCTCATCCTCCAAGAAAGTCAGAGAGGCTGATGACGTTTGACATCGGCATTTGACTTTGGAGGTAGTGTCCCCAGACGACCTGAAAGCTTGGAGCTACCCCGCCAGCTTCCTGCAGCAGTGTGGCACTGTTTGCCTAGAACATCCCAGAGGTGTTGATCTTGCCTGGAATCAAGATGGTGATTTGTTCTCCCCTCTTGAATATAAATGAAAATAAAAGCGACTCTATAGAGAAAAGACTGAGGATAGGCTGAATGATGTTTGTAAGAGCGATCCTACAAGCAGCAAATGCTGATGAGAAGGTTTGAGTTATTCACTGGTTTTGCATGATAAAAGGAAAAAGATTGAAATTGTCTGTATACTGTGAATGGTGTTTTTAAGAACAAGTTGGGAAAAATAGCTTCCTTTAGGAAATGGAATCATGAGCTGCTGACTTTGTTCTGCAGCTGTTGGTTTGAAGGAAACAAAAAAATGTTTTTTAAAGAAAAAAGGAAGAGAATGAGTTTCACAGCATATCCTTTTCACATGATGATCCTGAGAATCTACTGGACTGTAAAAATATCTAGCCATGCTTGCAAAAATTAAGGACAACATGCCCCCCAAGGGACAGCGTGACTTTAAATCACTAACAGGACTGAACCGGCTTCCAAGAACAACTAGTGTGGTTGTTCTGCTTAGCCTGCAAAGCAGATGACTGCCTAAAGGCTGGAGAAAACAAACAAACTGGACACAGCTAGCTCCTCAGATTAACTAGCTGCAGAGCCCTTGTGGTAGTTAGATGCCATCTGCGACACAAGAAACAATGGGACTGGCCCATGGCGCCAGAGGGAAGTTGGTTTTGTTAACTGAAGGTTGCCGCTGTGCCGGTATCTGCTGCCGAAGTGATTCTTCCTTGTTTGCTGATGGGATTTTGTCAGTTTACTCAGGTTTTACGCAAGCTCTTGAGCTTTTGTGTAGCTGAACAGTTGGAATCTGTCTTAACTAATTATTATTTGAATGGCTATTCAAAGTCAGGTTGGTTAACAGGTGTTTTGAGTGGAGAATATCTCAGCTGAACATGACACCAGAAGATAAAATGCAAGTCCTTCAGATTATCTTAAGATCTCCTTACCTCTCACAGCTTACGCACTACTAGGAAATTAAATGGTAGGTAGTTGATCAGAAAACACCTGCGAAGTACAAAAGCATAACGTGTCCACGTCAAACAGCCTTTGCCACATGCAGCTTGGTAGCAATGGTTTCTATAAACTATATCTACTTAGCTAATAAGTTCTGATACCAACATCAGACATGACAAATGCAAAGGATGCTTCTCAGCCTATATAACTCTACACCCATTCAAATGCAATAACCTCTGCTGACCAGTAGCTCTGTGAAGATAACTATGTTCCTAATGGTTATACTATCTCTATATGATAACATTTTTTGCATTAAAACAGCTAAGTCTTGCATACTCATCGACAAAAGATTTGCAATATAAATAAGGAATCAAAAAACGTATCTGCTGTTTAGCTCTATCCTAGATTAATTTTCCTTGACGAAAGCAAGCTAGATTTCTGTGAAACACTGGCACTACATATTCTCTCTTTTTCATCCTTCAAATACTGATGAAAATGATCTTGCTCATCCTCTTCTCAATCTTCGGCTTGAGAAAGGCTTGCAGCTTGCGACTTACTGTGCAATCAAACGTCTGCCTAACAAGCACATATATTCATCGGCTTGAGAGGAACAAAGATTTGTCTTTCATATGCTCCATGACAGCTCTAGTTAGGAACAATCACCCGCCAAATGCCCAAATTTCCCTTGGCATCAGTTGTGCTGGAAGTGGCACAGGATTTTTCATATGAACATCTTTTCCAAATTCCTAACTCAATTATTTGCACATAGGGTGCAAATACAGTCTGTCTATGGCAGAAGCAGGCTTTTGGCACTGGACAGACAGGAACTGCACTCATTTATCAACCATAACATTTATCAACGTTACTCAACTGTTGCATTTTTACAAACAAATGGCACAAATTCAGCACATGGACTCCTGCAATTACTGGAAGATGTGGTAAAAATCTCCATTTGTATCTTTCCTTTCAGTTCTTTGATTTCTGTTTGAAAAAGCACCAACAATATATTCTGCCAAAAGATATACAGGCCAATTAACACTCTCCATAAATCAGTCTCAAGATTTCATGCTAACTTAATGCCAACAGCCTTGTTTGAGTCTGTTTCTGATTTGATTTTCTGGGCAAGATGTATTGCTAAATCCAAAGGAGACGAACAGAATATCTGTTTCTTCAGCAGCAAACATGCTATTATCCATACCTGTTGCTGAAGGCATGAACTGCATCCAAAAGCAGCAATGATGTCTAGTTCTGATTTGAAGCATTCAATTTGCTCAATGGTCTTCAGTTAGCTTGAAGCAGGACTGTGTGTCCCACAGTGTGTTCTGTAATGAATGTCTAATCTGATCTTTCAAGCAGCAAATCTGATGAGGTTTATCCCGTTGCTGGAGCTTCATAAAATGTTAGCTGTACTCCAGCACCTTTTTCTGGAATCTCTCGATGCATGTCACAAAATCCCAGGGGAAAATGTTAGATCCTAGTACAAAGAACTATTTATTTTCTTAAAGCCCATCAGAAATAAAAATATGCCAGTAGTTTCTCCCTAGGATACTCTAAGAGATACCATTTCTGGACAAATATTCTGTGTGTGGGACACTGTCTGACAAAAGAAGAAAGTGTAGTCCTTAAAACCTCTCTCCAATGTATATCCACATCCCATCCCCCAGTCCAAAATCTCATGCCTTCATTTAGAAAGAGTAAGGCTCTACTGCAAAACAGTTTCCTAGCCATAATCCATGACCTTTATGCAAGCAGATATGCTGCCGATTTTAGGTTCAGAATATTTTTTTAAAATGAGAACCTTTTCCCATTTCATCATATACCTCTATTCACTTGATTTATATTTAAAATACTTAGAAGTAACTCTCACATATTCTTTAATAGAAGTAATTAAACTTTTTGCAAAGAGATTCAAAAGTTGAAGGATTCTTTAAGAAAGTCAGATTTGGAAATCTGATGAAAAATCTTAATAGTTTCCTGCAGAACGAAAAGACAGGAATCTTCTGAATGGTTTACTCTTTTATCTTGTCAAAGCTAAAAAGGAAAGGAAGGCTATTTCTACCTAATTCTCAACTTAATTAAAATTAACTTATGGATCAGAATCAGTCTATGGAGAGACAGGACAGGACAGAATCCTAGAAAAAGTGGCTAAATATTAAGAAAGAGCTAGTGTACTTTGTGGCCTGAATTAAATGCAAGTGTGCATGATTTTACTAGTAGTTTTTGGAGGAAAAAAAATCTCATCTGTACAATAATGCAGTACAATTTGTTATCTTTGAGATAACTAAATTATCCTTTTATTATATATCCGTGGAGAGAATATAAATATATACAGTCCAAAAACTTTTTATTTTGTTTATAATTAAAAAGGTTAATTTAATGCTGATCTATTTCCACTGTTAGCAGAAGCTGAGATATTTTGTTGTTCCTTTCATTTCTGTATAGGTCAGATTCTTGGGGTGTGTGCGTGTGTGTATGTATATCACATATATATGTGACCTATATGTACATAGAGATATAAAATTCTTTAGAAATGGACAGCATATTTGTAATAATCTCAACATTGTAAGCATTACAAAAAATGTTGTAAAAGTGTTGTAAAAAAATTATTTACTTAACCGTATCTTGTGCATTTTCCATTAGACTTGCAAATGCAACTATGCCACCGACTCTTAGGCAACACATCTTTATTCTCTTTTTACTTGGCTTTATTATTACAATAGTATTTGGTGCTGCAAAAACCGAATAATGAGATATATAAAAGACAGATAACTTCAGGACTGAATTTCTTCGTGGATACCTGTTGTCTTTGAACTGACTGTTAATGTAGAATGTAATATCTTCTGTAGAGTGTACTAGCACATACGCAAAAAATTCTTATTCCAGCTCTGTCTAGAAATACGGCTGCTCAAAAGGAAAGCACCAGCACCGGGTTTTCTTGCAGCATGCCCTCTCCAACTGTTCTGTAGAACCACAATCAAGTGAAACTGCAGGGGCTGGTTGGGAGCCAAATCCTCAGAACAAACAAACCAGCTCCCTCTCAGCTGCTTGAATTCTACTTAATAATATAGCTCACGAGTTCATGTCAAACGCACCAGCTGTTACAATCAGAATCAGATATTACTTGGTTCTCATTATCATCCATTCTCCTTTCTAACATATCTAACAATTTACCAGCTTTAGTGTGACAGTACAGTAGCCCGAGGTGAGCAGGGATTTTTTGTAAAAGTTGATGCAGTGAATGACGAAGCATTTCTATTTATTTATTTTTTTAAACTGAATGCATGAATGTAAAGACATGATGTATAAGCCTTGTCTTGGGACAAAATAAAGAAAACCAGACAAATGAAAACTCTCCCAACACACACAAACTCTTTTTATTTGTGCTAGAGGAAAACTATTAGAAATGAATTTGGTGGTCAGAGCCCTAAACTCACATTTTTCAGATCAGAATCAGGGCACTGGAGCCTGGTTTTGTATTGTGCTGAAACAGGTATCACACCAGGTCTTTCTTCCCCACTGCTGTAGATATTCAGGCTCACGGCAGACAGCCGAAAGAGACACATACCCACCGCTGAGCCCCAGCAGTCAGTAATTCACTGAATTAATGCGAATCGCCAGTTTTCACTTTATATTAATGCAGTTGGCCTGAGGGTCTTTGTTATGAGGAAAAAAAAGAAAATTGGCAGTGGCAGAGCCAGGGGTGTGTTGCTTGCTTGGTGTAGTTGCAACAGGCTCCAGGAGGCTTTGGAAACTCTCCTTACAGCCTGGTAGGAGTTCCCAGCCATGGTTTATATTTGTAGATATCAATAACCACAAAGGATAGAGGGAAGAGGTGGAACCATAAGAAGCAAAATTTAAATCACTTAGGGGATTGAACATGAGCATCTCTGTGTTACTGTTCTTTGCACCTTCCTCAACATTATGTGTGGGGCAGAGCTGCACAGAGTAGCTGAGCAAGAAGCACAGGCAGAAAGGGGCCAGAATTACCAGGCATGAGTCAGCTTTCGGAATCAGGAAAGCCTATAAAAGAGCGGGAATATAACTGCACTGCAGAATATTTCCATGCAGCTTGCACAGAATGAGAAGTGTTAGGTCTATTAAAGGTCATTGAAATATTAATGGAGATTACACAGGCCATAATTGTAAGAAATAATTATTGGAGATTTTACATCCTTTCTGTCCCTGCCTAGACTGTTAAATGTTGCATCAGGGTGGGATAATAAGCTGTATTTTTACATATTGCAATGACGACTTTTTGGAGAAACTCAGGAGACTGTAAGAGAAAGAGTAGCACTTGGCTAAGTCCAATGTGCTATTAGTCAGAGAGAAACTAACTGTGACCATATGCTCCAATTCAACATCTAATACGCAAAACATCCACCTTGGTAACATTTAAGAGAAATGAAAGAGAATCAGGGGGACTAACTGAAATGAACTAGCTCAAGGGAACGGCTGAACTGGCAGAGTCCTGAGATGGGAGACCACTCGGTAAAAGAAGAAGGTTCAGGGTTAAAAGATTCCTAAAAGACTCAGATGACTACTGTCTGATTTTGGTCTGACAGTAAAGGCGGCAAGAATAAAAAAAAGCAAAAGTGTATTTTGTCCAAATAAGGAGCATGAAAATGAACAAAGTCTGACAAGTTTTAAAAAAAAGTAGGCTAAAAGTGATTATTGAGGGAAAACTTTAAAAAGTTATAAAAATAACAGTTAAAGGGCAGGGGAGGGGAATAAGTGAGAAATACAAAGTTTGCCAGTGAGCCAAAAGGAACAATTATACACAATTATACACAATGTGTGTGTGTGTGTGTGTGTGTGTGTGTGTGTGTGTGTGTGTGTGTATGGATGTAAGTCAAATGGTAAATGAAGGACGTGCGTGGAACAAAGACGTAGCGGAAAAGCTAACTTTGCAGTGTTTAGTCTTGAAGAGCGTGGGCAGGTTCCCAAAGACTAGTCTAACACATGGTGAGAATACTGATTTTGGACTAGATGACCTTTGAAATCCTGTTCACGCTCAGCAACTTTAGGATCCTATAAAATAAGGGTTTAAAGAAAAGAAATCAATAAAACCAAAGCAAATTATCAGGATCATTTCAGAGCTTTAAAGGAACTAAAGCATTGGACCATTGAAGTACCGATGTATCGTTTAAAGCGTCAGCAAATGGATGGTAGGTGGCAAAGATGACCCAAATTTTAAAACAGTGCTGTAGAAAACTACAGGCAATTGCAATCTTCTACTTTCTACTAAGTATGGACAAATAGGGAATTCTACTGCCAATCTGAAGACAGTTAAGGAGGGATTAAGTAGCATGCATACAGAAGTGATCAAGCTGATACAGTACGCCTGGAGCTTCAAGCAGCATTAGAGATCAAGCTTTTGGACATAAAAGGAAAGTCCTCTTGTTCAATTAGTGTCAAGTTAAGTGAAAGGAAGCAGAAGATAAAACATGTGGTCAATTCTCACACTAGTGAGATAAGACCCCCTGGGGATCTCTTTTGGAACTTACATTACTAATTGGAAACAGGCCAATACCCTTCTATACATAGCAAACTTCATCCTACTAATCTTCAAGATTCAGCAAAATGAAGAGTTAGATAAATTTTTGTATTTATTGAACTAAATATTCAGCAGAAGAGAAACATCTAGAAGGGAGGAGGAGACAGATAAAAATAATTACAGTCAAATTCTGTACTGTCCAAGTACTCTTTGAAGTCAGCAGTGTTTGTGATCAGCTTGGCAAAAGCAACTGAAGATCAATAGCATCTGCATCATTATTTCTTGTCTGCCTCTCACTAATAAGACAGCACTATCATCACTGATAGATGGCTGCTTTAAGTGGGCAATGATTAAGCCTGAAGCCAGACAGGAGGCCAAAAATCATCAAGCAAGGTCAAAAAATTGCACTGCAACCCCTATTCTATATACGGATATTCCTAAGTGACATGTAATCACTTTTTCACTTTTTGCTTTGATTAAAAGTTGGTAGAGAACAATATATGAAACTCATGGAATCCGTTAACTATCAACAGGAAAAATGTACTTTTTCTTCATCCTGATCAGGGTAAATTCCCATTCCTTCAACCGGATATAGTACCAGAGTAAAAAATCCTGTCACATTTCTGCTTCATGCTGTGGAAAGAAACAATACAAACATTCATTGCCTTTTAAAGCTTCTTCCATTTCTGCCTATGCAACACACCTGACTGTAGAACCAGCTTTCAGTAAGGCAGCCCCTGCTATTACATAGCAAAAGTAATTTTAATGGTACCCAGAAGAACCAACTATCAAACAAACAGAAGACGAAATTTGATACTTTTTTTTATGTTCATGTCATCTCCATGACTCTGCTGCTGTTAGAGGACATAATGTTGTTTTCCTCCAAAAGTAAAAGAATTATCTGACACTGCATATGGAAGTGTGTTACAAGCAAGCGGGAAAAAAAAACAGAAGAGGGGAACTTGTTTTCAGTAGTTTTCAGAGGAGGGGACCTTGGAGACAATATTCTCAACTCCTTCTTGCATACCAGAAATTTAGAGTCAGACTGGAAAATACCAGAATAGTTCTTAACACTCTTCCTTTTTACCAGGCATCTTACTTTACAGTGTAAATATGCATAAGGTCAAACCAGGTCGCAAGATAACAGGAAACTTGGTTTCAAGAAAAGCTTTTTATAGCAATTTTACAATTGAACTTTGGTATTTGAGTGGAATTCTTTCTAGTTTGGGTTTAAGCAAAATCATTAAAAAAAGTGATGTAAAGAGTATGACACTGTTCTAGGACTTTTATGCAGTTTAAATTAATTCCAGTAAGACACAAATTCTAGGAAGTTTAATATAAAGCAGCTCATAGCTCTATTTGAAAGTGAACGGCACGTGCTTGTCAGCAGGCAAAGTATTCCATTTGTTCCTTTCTTAAATTAGTCACACTGGTGCCTTTATCTGAATGAACTATTATGAGAGCAAGATGTTTTAGCATTTTCCCAGTATGACAGAATATTCTCTAATCATGATTAGTTAGACTTAGAAATGATTACGGGACATACAATATGGTGCAGCCTTGCATCATTAACCACAGAAATGTAATTCAGAAGTACAAACAATTATTTTTGTCACTCCTTTTACTGAAACATTGCTTTCTTCAATCGGGATATTGACAAGTGAGCGTGGCAAATATAAATTTTTAAATAGTTAATCTGATAGAGAGTATTATGAACATTTTGCTGAGAAAGATTAATGCTCCATAGTTTACCTATACACAGACTGTTCCAAATGTTTAGGGAGGCCCACTAATATAAGGGATTAAGGACGAAGGAAGATAAAGTTTCTGGGTGGGCAGCCAGACGCTGGGGCTTAAGTCCTTGCCACTCGGTAAGCAGCACCAGTGAGGGACAGGCTTATGCAGCAAGGGGTTGTCACACCGCTGCCCGGGGGCTCTGTCATGAGAAGAGTTGCACCCAGGCTTCCTCTATTCAGCTGCCAGTCGTTGCTTTCGTATTAAGAAGAGAGTTTCCCTAATTTTGAAAAAGGTAAAAGAAAAATTTAAGAGGTCCAAGAGGAAGCATGCAGAGTTACATGTTCTAAGGCACTCTTGCGGCTACTAGTTGAGGAAGATGAAGTCTGCACCTTCATTCTGCCTCGGACAGTAGATGTCTATGAAAGCATTAGGAAGCAGCAGGCATGGACGATGTCTTTCCAGCCCACGGGGACTCAGGGCCCTCCTCACGTAACACATTTCATCTCCATTTTCCTTCCATGAATGAGTCCATTCATACTGAGAATTGACATTAACACCATGGGTCAAAAAACCCCGTAGCAAAGAACTCCACTTAATTATGTATTGTGTGAAACACCTTCTTTTCTTTTAAATGTGCCACTTGCTCATTTCATTTGTAAAACAGACTAATTTAACATCAGTGCAGCTACAAATCCAGTCCAAGAGACAGTTGTAAAACTGCCTCCCTAAAAGTGGAGGGGTGGCTGAGAAGCAATGACTAAGAATTATTTAGGAGAAGCTACATCTATTGATTAAAAGTGAGACTGCACGTCAACAAACGCAAGATATAAACCATCAACATATAAACCAACTTAACAGCACTGATGACAAATTGTTCAGGCATCTCTTGGCAGTCAGTCACCACTTAATTTAAAGGTCTTAATGTCCTCTACCAGCTCATTGTTCGCAAGGAAGCAATCCCTACATCTGTCACAACCAGTTAATTAAAATTCAGCCATACGTTCTACAAAAAAAGCTCACTACGGTTTATGAGAAGTAAATCTGCAGTGGAAGAAATAACTGGAGGAAAGCAAGAGCCTTTAAAAGCTTTTCTTTATGCTTATTCCTTGGTTGCCCAATAAGTGTAGGGAGACAACTGATTCCCTTCAAAAGCCAAAGATAAAGCATTAGGTAAAACAAAATGTAGTAAATACGACACTAGCTACTAACCCTTCTCAATTTTTTTTCATTACTGTTGACAGTGAATTCAAAACAGGTCAAAGGTGATTTTTTCAGAATATTTTAAATACTTTAAAATATGAAAAACTTTTAAAACATTTTAAAACATTTATATCTTGTCTATACTATTTGTGCAGAGAACAGAAACATGAGAAGTAAGTAGGTAAGTTTAGTATAGACACATAAACATCATGGAGACTGTCTCCTCAAAACTGCTTTTCCAAGTATGTAACTTTGACATGGTAATTAATTTTAACAACAACTCATAAACTGCAGAATTTAAGATAATTTAAAGTGACAGTGGCAAAATAGCACTTTACCTAATACATAGGAAATTTATATAGAAAAGAAAATTATACAATTTTAGGGTTTTGCAGAGTTTGCATAAATAATAGCTCTGGATTTAAAGAAATCCAATGCTAAATTCAACTTGTGATTACAGTTTTAATCTATGTTATTCCTACAAGAAAACACTATTATAATCCATCAACGAGGAATTAGAATTTGACTTGGAAAAATTGAAGACCAAGTGCTAAGCCAAAAATGTGAGATATCAGAGCACATGTGACAGTGTAGCCATCTCTAAATTTATTACAAGAATAATTGCATTAGTCGACTCTCTTAGACAAAATTGCTTCTTCATCCTCTCCGGAAAGCATGACAGGCATTGTGATAGGACCTTTGAAACTCATTATTGCGGAGACAATAGAGATTAATTGGAGATTAATGCTCTAAGGACATTCACATGCACGGACTTACCAGTGATTTTTTTCTTAACTCGTCTTTTCTTTTTAGTTGACGTTTCGATCTCATGAGAAAGGCCAACATCTTTTTCAGAGGTGCAGTTTATTAGTAAAAGGGCATTCACCAGGATGATTTGAGTAGCAGATACCCACTGCACCAAATCCACCGCTGCAGCATTAGCACTTTGTAATCATATATTCCAACACAAAATCCACTTGGTGTGATTTGAATGGAGTGGAAAAAAAACTCACAACACACAAGGCAATTACATAGAGGGAAACAAGAAAATCTAGCAGAGAGGTCTTTGCTAGACAAGTCAAATTTTCAAGGACATAAACAAATTTAGTTTATTTCTGAAAAATAAAAGTGGCAACAAGATGTCTAGATGATAATATTTCAAGTAGTACATGAAAATATCTTACCTCTTCTCCTGAAAGATAGTAAGCTGAAAGGAGTCCACCCACAAAGCGAATGTTCACTTCAAAAACAGAAATTTCTGCATTCTGGTGAAATAAGAAAATATGGTTATAATCCCTATCTTATACTTTATTGTAGGAAATATTATCCCTACTGTATTTATAGATGCTGATTATACTTCCATAAAGTGATCCTTTCAGGTAAAAAAAGATTAATTTTTAAAAAATACATAGACATTTATCTATGACAACATTAAACAGCAAAACGCAGTCGATGGAGGGAAAGCCATCATTATAAACTTACGGCATTTTAAAGAATTTCCTTCTCTTCCTCACTACTTAAAAAAAAAAAAACTGCTTCGTTTTTCTCATCCTGTTTAACTTCGCATCCTTTCCACTTGGATATGAATTATTCTATAAATCCATACATGTGAGCGCTTCCCTACTGTTGATTTCGAGTCCAGCCACAAAATACTTGTAAGACGGGTACAAAGCAGTTGGGCTTCTAAGCTTTCGGCACATAAATAATGTGTTTGACTTTCATGTGTTCTGAGTTGATCTTGCTACCAGTTGTTTGTCCATTTTGTATTTGCTGACATACACTATAGCTATATGCAACATAAATCAACGCATGGTGAGTCTGTAGAAAGTTCTTCCAAAGGGCTTGAAGGTTTTTTTTTCTTCTTTCTGCATTGTTTTGTACTCTTCTCCAGTTTAAATGTAAGTCTATATAGAAAGGAAGAGTCTGTTCTCATTTTTGGGGGGGTAAATTTTTCATTTTAACCAAATACCTTTTTAGGTAGTTCCTAAGTAACCCTAGATTACTTATTAAAGATAGTACTTCACACCTGTCAATTTTCAATCCACTCTGATTAAGTAAAGGTTTCCAGACATACTATAGAAGATTGATCAGTGGTTCATTAGTCTGAAAGCTATAGACTTCAAACACACATACTGGCTTTCTACCGTGATTGCTACTTTGCCTTAGATTTTTACTTTTTAAACCTTTTTTTTATTCTTAAAATCTTTTGTTTATTTCCCCCTTAAAAAATGGAAATATAATTTAAACCAAAGAATAATTGCTCTGATAAACAGTGGTAGGACTGCAAACTAAAAAAGGCACCTTGCTAGTGTTGCAACACTATTCAGAACATGCCAAGTTTTTCCAATAAGATAATTTTAACTGTACCAAAATTCTGCTGTCTCTCTATACTAGGTCCTTTCCCAATACTGTGGAGAAAGGGGAAGGATGGGGAATGACTTGGTTTCTTTGTGTTTTCTGTAATGACTGAATTAAATTACTTTTCAATTTTGAATTGCTAGTTGAAGCAAATCCAGTGGTAGAAAATCTCTTCAAATAAATATTTTTAATCTACATCCTTACATTTTATGTGTCTGGATTTAATATTACTCAGAAGGCATTGCTATCCTTCAAGGAATTCAAGGACCCATTAAGAAAAGCTAAGAATATAAGCACTGGCATCTATTCTCGGAATTCAGGTACAAGACAAAAATAACACTTTGAAGTAATGTGAGAATATTTTACTGTCAAACCACGAAAATTAACTGCACTGTAATTCTGAATGGCTGCTGAAATGACGATCTTTCAGGTCATTTCTTGAAGGTACTCATTGCTTTAATGTCATCAGATTTCCAGTACTTCCCTTGCACACATCTCTGAAACCTTGTTTGAAATTCTCAACTCTTACTAAAATCTTTATACAAGCCACTGAAGCACATGCAATGAATGAAGTGGACAGACATCTCATTAAGAGCATATTTGAAAGCTGTATGTTTAAGAGGATTGTTATTCCTAAACTCATTACGCCAGGCTAGTATCATTCTGGGGAAGTGCTCAGATTATAGTAACTTGTAAAACATCTAAAGAAGTTTAATAATTCTATGTTGGAGACACCTTCATCTCTACAAGGAAAGTTTTTATTAGAAAGCAGTCTGTTAAGGAAAATGGGTGTGTCCTAGAAGAAGTATATTATTGCTACATCATCTTTACCCTTTTTTCTGAAATTTAATTTTTAATAGCTTTATAGCTTTTTGTATTGCACATATAAGATGCCTTGTACTGTCCATTACCTTCCCTTCATATTTTTAAATCATGATCCTCAAAGTTTTGCACAAATAAGTCTCTTCATTTCTATTCAAAAAACAAGTGTCAAATATGGAATATTATTTTTGTTTTGCTGTGAGACCCAGCTATACACAAATATCTTATGATCAGCTTAGTAGTGCCAAAATATAGGAAAAATCTTTATTTTCATCTCCCAAAGTCTCTACTTGTACTTCGTCAGCTGCAGCTAAAGTTCTTTCTATTTTTTTACTTTTTTAAAAAAATGCCAAGGTTAGCCTGCTAACTCAGACATTCATTTTACATTACATAGCAGGTCTGAAAAACACTTCCATTATTTCCATTAGATCTAATGCAACTTCTCTAAGGAGAAGTGCGAGACACTTATTTTAAAGTAACCACAATGTTTCAGTGCAATATCCCAGGGAAGCTGGCTCGGCCCAACTGGATGTTCACCCTGTTTCAAGAACAGGGAGTTGGATTAGACGATCTCCAAATATCCCTTACAGCCACAACCATTCTATGATTATAAATAATCTCTGTCTTTTTGTTAGTAGTCCAACTTGGATTTCATCAACACAAGCTGTGTACAATATCCGAAACATCTTCTGTTTTCTGTTAGCACCTGTCTGTGATAATGTCTTCTTGTTACTATGCAAAAAAATCTTGCTGTAGCTGCTGATTTTGCAAGCTTCCTTTTACTACCTATTCTAAATATACATGGATGTTTGAAAAATTGGTATGCATATTGGGAACAACATATTCTTGTTCTACTTTCAAGGTTTTGGTGTTAATTGCAGTATGTAGATAACTTGCTCTTTCATCTTATACTTGATGAACAATTTATCCTCTACTGTTTGACAATGGGTAAATCGCAAATGGCAGTCCATTTAAAAAGTCCAAATATGATTCAAAATTCAGAGAAATTATGACCGTCTCTCATGGTATTTACAGAAATAGAAAATCAGAAGTAATATATATGGCATAGGAGCAACACTATGGCCACTTAATGGAACTTCATCTGGTTTCCCTTATGAACTGAAAATTCTCAGTTCATAATTTGGAGGTGCATCAGCCACCTGTGGTTAAATTTGATGCCTAAAGCAATGTTCAGACCAAGCTACTGTCACTGGGCTCTCTAGAGGCATCTGTCCTATCAGATGCCTCCAGTTTCCTAAACATCAGTATTCTTACCCTTCTGGGTCATTTCTTCAGCACACCTCTTTCCTGAAAATTTTCCTCTCCCCAATTCCTAAATGAAGGCCAAAATAATTTCCATCTATGTCTTCTTTGGTCATAAATGCAACATTGTACTTAATACAATTTTATTTATCTAGTATTAGCTTCTACAAGGCACTCATCAGCTCTTGCTCTACTACTCATAATTCAGTTGGAGGAAATACTGCATACTCTTTATGACGATGATGTACTTGAAGTAATTGAATTTATATTCGACAAAAAAAGGTACTCTTCTAGCCTTTATAAAGTTCTAAATAAGACTCCATTCCCACCAGATAATTTCAGTTCTCTTTACTGGACAGATTCATTCCAGATCTCTTTTTCCTCCAGTTCTTCACTTGTCTTGCCAAGAGTGCAATAAATTTCAGTCATCTCATTTCCATTTCCACCCTGTGTTTACATATACCAAGAATGTAGCAATACCCTCCCCTGTGTATCATAGTGTACCATCATAAACAGCTTATATCCTGCAGGCATGGCTAATCCACCTTCCTCCACAGAGAGTCATAACAAAAATGTGTAAGACAAATCCAGGAAACATATATTAGATAATACTGAATAACGCTGGATAATGCCCATAACTCTTGACAGAATGAGAATGGTCACATAAGAGACTAAAATATCAAACTCCCATTAAACACAAAGGCTGGGAACAAACCAAAAAAAATAGGCCTTATCAAGCAGTGTAGAATAGAGATATGAAGATTACTACAAGCTTACTTTAAGCTATTTTAATTGAGTTACTTTTTAACTACTGGCAGTAGTGGAAAAGATAAATTTCATTCACATTACATAAATGAAATTAAGTACCAGTTTGTTAAAATACTCAGCTGCTAATGATATGGGAAGCACTTTTAGTGAGCTAGGTTGCAAGTTTCAAAGCCCACTTACTGCAACTCCTGTTATTTAAACTAATTGAAATCCTCACATGACAAACTGTAAAACTTTAAAATGAAAACAAGCACAAAAATGAAATGTTACAGACGGTATTGACCAACTCTAGCAGAAAAAGATTTGCATTTAGTAATAAATTTACTCAAAATTTCCCTTTAACCCATCATAATCATTTATTATTTATTCTTATAATCCATGCAAGATGAAGTCACTTTGATGTCTATTATTTAGAGTGTATTAACAAGTTCATTTTGGAAAATACTAGTAAACAAACAGTCCCACAAATTAAAGAACAATTTTCATTTTCTAGTGCTGGCTCCTTAACTTGCCTCACAGAGCTATTAGATATTTACGTAAAGTCCATTTACTTGCACCTCCTACACAATTTATTTAGGAAAGCTGTCTTACCACAAGTATTAGAAAACTTTCTTTTTTCATTTTTATTTTGCTTAAAGAGAGGGAAAAAAAACCCACAAAAGATGAAGTGCCAAAATCTATCTGTTCCTAAGCCAGAACATTAAGTTGTGGACTGCTAAAGATGATTACAGCTGAATCACAGTACCTACAGTTTGAGAGCTGGAGGACTCAGAGCTGCTCTTAGATGTTTCTAAGCTTGAAATAAGCAGTTTGATGAATTCTAGAAGTCTGTCCCTGTTACTGACTGCCACACCACAGACAGATTTGAACTACAGTGTGATTAATAATAAATGCTGGAACCAAAAGGCATTCAGAATTGGGGGATCTTGGAAAAGGGATACAATAATCTATATAAGACAGCAGATCTAAATGTAACTTCAATATCAATTGTCTGCATTTTTCCATTTTTTCTTAAGTCCCTTCAAAAGCAGACATAATATGTGCAACACATCCATGTTGCATGAAGCTGTGTACAAAGCTACTTTAAAAGATACTTACATTTGCAAAGTTAAGTACAAAGATAAATATCAGAAGTGGTTAGTAAGTTTTCTGGCTTTGATGCAGTGACCGATCTCTGTAAACAACTTTGCTCAGAAGTACTGGCAGGAGACAAGTCTTAACTTATCCTTGCTGCCTTACTCATCCCTTCTCTTTACACAGTTCTCTGATCCACTTAGCACCTACCTTTGACAACAAGTAAGCAAAAGCTTTTCATCCTTTCCCTACAGCCTAACATCCGCTCTTTTCTAGGTGGATTCATCCTGTGTAGTTAATAAAGAATCTATGATTAGATAATGCATAACTCGATGTGTGCACAAAATGCCAATTAAAGCCAATTCAATTATATGCACACAGGTAGAGCGCAGTCCACTACCACTTTTCTCTGACTAAGCAATCATAACTTCCTGCCATCCTCCATTTCAGCCAAAAATAGAGAGGAATGAGGCAAACAAAGAAAAAGCCACTACCAAACAGGAAAATTATTTTATTCCAGTGTACTGGTTGCTAAATTCAGCTCGGAGAAATTTTTTTAGAGGATGTGACCATTTCTCTCTTTCCCAAACCCGTACCTTGTCCCCACCCTGGTCCTGTCTGACTATACTGGAGCAGAAGACCAACAGACCAGTGTATCAATTCAAGCACTGTCCCACATTTGTTTAATTGATACTATTTTCTGCTATAATTTTGACCACTCTTGTCCCAGATGGCGCCCATGGACACGTTAAGAGACAGTACAGGCCAGGGAGTGCTACTAGCATTAAGTTTGCCTTTTTGGAGGGGAAGGAAATGCAGCAGAACCAGAGAAGAGACTCTCCAGAGTGTATTTTAGTGGCGTTGACTCATTCTCTCTCTCTTGACTTCTCAAACCAATCCCACCTTTTGTGCCACTAGTCCCAGAACCACACAATAGTTGAGTTTGGAAGGGACCTCCATAGAGCTGTCTCAACAGAGAGGAAGAACAAACCCAAACCTACAGACAGCTCCGTGCCTTGCCCACGGTAGCACTGCCCTTTCCTCCTCCTCGCCAGAGTCACCAGCTCCTGCCGCACGCTGTGGGGAGGCTTTGGGCACATGCGTTAGGCTTGTATTAAAGAAACTGGGCAGGGGGGGTCTGTGTGCAGAAGAAGACAAAGTGTCAAATAGAGCATCCAGCAACTTCAGTTCTTCAGTGTTGTGCGAAAAGGCTCCACCACTCTTTACCCAACTTCTGACCCTTTTAGCCATTTCTTTAAAAGCCCTTTTCCAACTGTCCTTCTAAGTATCGACTCATTTCCCCTACATGCAGCACGTCTGACAGCTTTTCCCTGCCCCGTGTGGAGCAGAGGTTGGGCAGTGGTACAGCAAGTCTTTCAAGAAAACTGACTGCTCGGTGTGTGCACACTTTCTAAAGCAAATGATGGAAAAAGCAAAAAGATGGAAATACAGAAGCACACAGCAATGTGCAGTTGCAGCTAGGAAAAACACTCAAGTTCCCTCGTGATCCTGTGAAGGACAGGCTGCCTTTTCTCAGCGGCGGTGCTGGTATTCACCCGGCGCCAGGCAGCCTTGGCAGCATCGTGCACAAACACTGCAAAACCAGCACGCGGGCAGCAGCACGTGTGGCCAGGACAGACTGAGTTCTCAGCACCCTGAACTGCTCAGGATCAAAAACAGAGCTGAACACATAGGAAGCAATACCATGCAAAACAAAAAGCACTGGTTCATGATGAAAAGATTGTTGATTTTGTTGCTGCTAAATGTCCAGTTTATTTCCACTGGAGCTAAAAGACTTAAAAGAGGTTAATTAATTCTTGAAAAATTACTCAACCAATTTGGCCAAAATGTCAGCCAGGTGTAAAGGGAGAAGAATTTCCGTAGGTCCTAAAACAACACAGCTCACCTTCTTCGGAAATAATTAAAAGTAATATTCAACAACTAATTTATTGGATTCAGTCCCTCAGTTCATCACATGAAGAATTACTAATGTGGCACCATTCACTTGTCACATCATCTTTATAAGCAAATGGCTAAGTTATAAACTGAACTTTGGAAACTTTTATCATTAGGTAAGGAGAATGATGTGGTGCAAGAGGAGAAAGGGACCTGCTGCCTCTTGTATTGAGTAATCTCCAGCTTTAAACTGTAAGATACACATACAAGCAGCATTTCAAACTGGACCTTATGTCTAATCTGGAAAACTAAAGCGGAGTTGAATAGAAATTAAATAGCTTCAGACAAGTTAAATTCAGCTAATTTAAGAAGACAAGATGATGCTGATTATTAAAGTCGGTGTTATGGCTGTTCATTTTATTTCCTCATTTTACTTCAGGAAAGTTCATTTAGTTAGTATTGATGCCAGTATAGAATTCAATTCTATATGACTAATACAAATACAGTATTAAGTAAATGAATTTTGTGAGGTATTGAGCTTAAGGCAGCTGCTTAATAAACTGACTGACTGTTGTTTCTGATGCATATCAATATTATCTGTAAACAAGCTTCAGTAAATCTTTTTGATCACTGCATTTATCGATTAGTGTAATACAGTATTTCAGACATTTAGGATGACATTATAATTTTATTGTTATTTTTTTCTCATATCCAATTAAATGTTACATAGTTTTTAAAAATGGCATATAAATTGTAGGTAATTCCATCCACAGGTAGAAGTTTGCAGCATACAGCAGAGCAAGATTATGTGCAAAATCAAAGATTTTAATTTTATTAATGTAAATCACCGTAGAGCTTTATAATGTCCCTCCAACTACAGCTCAGTGTTTGCTTTTTTGGTTCTTTCATTTATTTTTTAAGATCTTAATGCTATGCTAATAAAACAGGAATTCAGTACTACAAACATTCCTTTGAAAAAAATCTCAACTCAAGATAAACTCAACATAAAGTTAGCATGTCTTTCAGACATCTGAAAATGCTTAGAAATACAGTTCGAAGTTCTGTATTTGTTATAAATATAAATACACACTAAATTGTTGCTTATATAAACTATATAATATCCACTCTTAACTCCTTCTCCTAAAATAATTAATTCTCAAGTATGCAAGAGAATTAATTTTCATGTTTGTGCCCAGCAATTAAAATATATACCCTTGTCAAAAAGGAGAAAAAAGGAGCCAAACCAGATCTTCTAAATTTAGGTTTAAGCAATTTAATTTTTACTCTGGTCAATGCATTTCTAGAATAAAAGCTTTACAAATGAACTGTGCTCTCAAATTACCCATTTCCCAGATACTAGGATCAATTCTCCATGCAGCTATGACGACCCATGGCCTCGTGTGACTAAAGCAGCTCAGTTTGTGCCACCTAGTTCAACCTCACCCACAGCATTCAACTTCACTTCATTAGAACACAGAAAGGAGTTTAACTGACACGTACGTCTAGTTTGTGGAAAACAAATACAAAATGTTTGCATAACTTAAAAAAAAAAGCCTACATTGAAGTGTCCTGATTCTTCCATCCAAAGTGTCTGAAACGTTTTTCACTTTATAGTAAGTAATTAGTAATTAATATTTTGTTCCTTCTTCGTTCCATTCAACTGAGCTCACCTACTTATATCTAAATCTCTCAAAAAGTACCTATAAGAAGAGCGGTAACTTTATTACATTTCTGTTTCCTATGGTACTTTGTACCCGTTTCCTTTGGTTCTTTCTCTATTAACAGACTAAATTCCGTAGCGTTATATAGCATTTGCAATATTAAAACTCAGTCCTCAGGGGGGCCCTGGATGCTAACCAGTGTTAATCAACAATGTTACTTACCACATTGAAATCTAAGTTTTGTTCAACCCACTCCTTGGCTTCCTTGAATTCTTCCTTCATTTCCATGATGTAGAGTGTATCAAGGGCATCCACTATTGTTGCTCCTTGAATGTTACCTGAAATGCAAAAATAGGAAATGATTTACTTTCCAACAGAAGTCTTTTCAATTAAATCTAATCAATTTAAATTAATTTTAATTTCTAAATCCAATTTTAAATAATCCACTTAAAAATTGGATGTATAAGCTCTCAAGTGGGTAACCAGTAGGTCAGGATTTTAACTTTGATACCCATGCTGCAACAGAACAGCCAAAATATTGAAGTATTTTTTCCACTGCATAAGTTTGAAGCTCTGATGCACTTCATTTTCAACGCTGCCTTTGCATTTGCAAATACTGCTAAAACAGGTTACTGTAAAATATAATTTATAGAAGAAAATAATAAATCTCTTTAGGAAATAATGACTGATTCCTCAGTTTGGAGTTAAAAAAACCATCTTTTTTGTTTGTTTGTTTTTACACTCTGCTCAATTATATACACAAAGCTTTAAGAAGCTGGTAAGTAGTGACCACACTGCAGTCAAACAAGCCCTTTAAGAAAGTGTGCTCTCCAGCAAACAATTTCTCTGGTACTGTGCAGATACACCGTATAACCTGCACAAAACAGCATGATGGAGAGGAAGAGAGGGCTTGCAGAATCAGACTGTCCAGTATGGGTTTCAGAACTACCTCTTGCCGTCTGCACAGATGGCATCTTTCTACCTCTAACATGGGGACCGATAAAGGTCGGTTTACTACGTTCAGTGGAAGCTGCAAGATGAAGTATCCCCAAGACGGTCACTCTGTCATGGATGAAACATTTATGATTCTGTGCTAAGGGTAATACCGAGGGTGGGGGAGAAAGTGAAGCCACCTAAATTACTGTCGCATGCTTCCTTTAAATTTACAATGATATTTTCAAAAGATCAAGAGGTTTAAATTCCTATTTGATGAATAGTGTCAAAAACTGAATTTCAGCTACTTAATTTTATATTTTAACATTTGTATTTTTTTCCTCTACTTATCTTAAATATGACGTTACCGTTCCTTAGGGAGGACCCTAGATGGAGAAAAGAATGTGCAGAATTGCAGGATAGTTTGGATGGAAGGGATACAGCAAGTCACCTGGTCCAGCCTCTCAGTCCCAGCAAGGCTAACTTAAGAACACCGGCCAGTAGGTGACTGCTTATTAAGGCACACATTTCACTGGCAGAATAATGTGTTGGTGGTTAGTTCTAACTTCACTGAATTTGATTGTGATGCTATGAAATGCTTTGCCAAAAAGACAAGCTCTCTTTTGTAGACTTCTATCCAATATCATAATGTAACTGTCCTTATATAATTAGGAGATCAGCTATTTCAGTGAACCCTTTTGTGGTTTACTAGCATCAAGGCTTTCCGTTTCTTCATGAAGAGGATGAGACTAGGATCCTCACTCTCTCAATTTAAGCATCCAGGTGGAAAAAAAAGATCACATGTATCACATCTTAAACTAATAGTACTTTATTATACACCTAACAGAATTGGGTGCTTTCTCTGTTGCACTAACTGCTAATTGCTTACGACACCCCTTTTGGAGCAGCCCTTTCCTCCTGGAAAAGAAGCCATCTGCACATCCCTCCTAGACCTTCCACCAAAAGAACTGCATGTCCTTTGTAAGGAGGACATGTTCTCTTTCCCCAGCCTATTTGGAGCTTGGCTGCCCTCCTCGCTGAAGGAAAAGCTTCACTTTAAACTTGGCAAAGTACCTAGTGTTTTCCCTGAGCTGGCAAGAAGGCGAGATGGACAACCGAGGAAAACTGCTCGAGGACATGTGCTTGAGAACATTAATGCAGAGAATCTAGAGATGCTTAATAAGCCTGTACAACAAAAGCAGCCCATAGTAAAGTTTTACCACTGAGCTCCTCTTACAGAAAAGTCCTGATTTGCTTCAGCGGATTTTGACAGGCCTGCAAGTGCAATGACATTCTTTGTGCTAATCTGCCTCTAATAGAGCTAGCACCACCTCTAAAGTGTTAAGCTTTGAATTTTAAGGATTATTACTTAACTCACTACTGAGTCAGAACAAATTCCACCCAAACTGGGAAACTGCTCTTGGAATCATCCACTTCCCACGGCTTTTTACTGCATCTGTCTTCCCCAGAACCAGAATGTGGTTTTACTTCAAGCATAAACCTCTCTCTGTGGAACAGAGGGGAGAAAATAGAATCTAAAAGCAGATCTTGCTTTATTTGAAGGAATATTTGTTGTTATTTTGAAGGCCTCAGAAGACAGAATAAAGCAATTTATGTAAATATTAAGTAGAGGAGTCAAGTCCTTTTCTAACAATTGCACTCCAAAATACTTGATAAATGATAAAAGGACACAGAATTTATTTTGATGTGTCACTTTAGAGGCCAGAGTTATGACTTGCAAAGATCTGCAGTTAATGCTGAGTTAGACAAAACATAATCCAAATTCTCTGGAAGATCTTGAAAAGTGTTAGGAAATGGTGCAGCTGAGTATTCATTTATAACCAGTCAGTCAAATAAGTGAGGAAGAGAAGTAAATAACTTATTATGGAGTAAGATCAACATTTCATAAACCTATATATGCTATGTTTCCTAAAGCCAGACAAATTATTCAGTATAGCATCATGCAAGTTTCTATGCAACACTCCCAAGTGACTCAGCGGTCAAGGACGACATCAGGCAAAGATTTTGACCAGGCAATTACAAGACAGGCTTATTTTCATGTGATACAGAATGTTTGAACAGAAAGAAGGGTTCATTACAGACAGAACACACCTTAGAAAAATCAATACAGATTTTATTAACAGTGACCATCAAGCTTAATAATAATAATAAAAATAATAATAAGAAGAAAAAAAAATAAAAATCCAGAAAAGTTATAATCTGTTTAGCAGAGTTTCACAACTGTCTTAGGCAGGAAGAAGATACCACAAGTGATACTCTCACCAAATTCATGTACTTGAAATGAATTTATCAGATAATATGAAAATTAGTATACCCAAGACAGAGAAAACAGATCATAAAACAGAAACTTGAAATGAATATCTTAGAGAAAATGGGTAATGAGATGCACAAGCTCACAAAGCCAAGTGAAACATATTGCTAATCTCTACCATAAACCGCCCCAACTAAGTACTTATATAAGCCCTATATCAGTTCCCTTGTTAAACAAGCTTATGCTTCTCTCTCTCCTCTTTACTACCAGCATCAGTTGTTGCTGCGAGTGATTAAGGGAGCATGCGTGACATAGCTTGTAAGGTAGGTAACTGCACAGAAAGTTAGAGAAATTAGTCAACAGGAAACCTCAAAACGGGCTCTCTAGAAGAGTCTGAACAATATCCTCTCAAATGTAACATTGCCAGTTTTTTAGTAATGTTCTAGAAGAAAATATAAAGCAACAACCGCTGCTAGGGCTTGTGAATGACGAATAAGGATGACTAATCACCTGGCATCTCAGCACAGCCTGGTGCAAGGCACAGAGGAGCCTGGATCGTGTCGGGGTGATACGCGGTGGGTCCGTTTAAACTATGTGTTTTTAACACCACATATCGCAAAGGAGTGCGCGCACACACACACGAATAAGAGGAGGAGGCCTGTGCTAGAAAACGGGGCATTCCTGCTGGGGCAGGAAGGGAAGAGCGGAATGAAAACCGAGTGATGAGAGGGTGAATGTCTCGGCGCGAGGCTCCAGGGTGGCCCCGCAGGGAGGACGCTGCGCCTGTCCTTGCATGACAGGCTTCCTCGCAGCCCCCTCACTGAGCCCATGCGGCCATATGGCTGCAGAACCAGAGCTGGCTCCCGGCCAAGCCGTGCAGAGGGTGGAGCTTTTATTTGTCCAGCCCAGCCTTTTAGACACGGTTTCTGTTTTTGCCAAGAGTCTGAAATAGAATACAGTCTGTTAGCATGCCAACATCAATGCATGTTAGTACATTTAATGGTTTGTTTACAGCTTGCCATTCCCTTCGATACCAAGTTTGGTTTTCCAGAACATCCACATTCCTTGCCATTAAATATATTCGGACTTCAGAAATAATTAAAATACATACACATATGTAACACACACACACACCACAGAGACACGAAGAAAAGCTGAGTGTAATGCACCATCTATAATGGAACAACAGCCAAGAAAAAATACTGCTCTCTCCCTTACTTGAATTTAACTGCTTTTCTTTTTCTGGCTCACTGTCTGAATGGAGGAAAACTGTGCTGAAGTGTAGAGCAAAACTGGAAGATAAGGAAAGATGAACTGTGAAGTGGCCTCAGGTCATGCTAGAAGTTATCTTCCCATAATAGTTCAACATCCAGAAATCATTAAAAAAATAGGATTTCTTGGAGAGACTAATACTCCTTGTTTTTCCATGTCTGTGAAAGATGGATACTCTTTTTCCCCTCCAGAAAGGGGTTACATTTTTTGTGTTCCTGAGATGAAGTATAAAAGTTAGCACATGGCATATTTATATTTACAGTTTTCTGAATGTGATGGAAGCTTGGCACGTACCAATAACAGATGTTCCTTCAGAAGAAGTACAAGTGTTCAGAAAGAAGTTTCCTCTATTGTTGTCAGAAGAATCTGACTACTTTGAACTATAGTGGAAAAGAAAGCTTTATACATAGCTGTCTATATTCAGGTTGCAATCAACTTCCCCCTTCCTCTCCATGATCTTCTAGATGCTTCACTGTTTCAATACTCAATGAGGCAAACTTGTCTTTCTCTACCTATTCTACCTTCAGGAAGTTCAATCAGATGGATTCTATGACATGTTCCTATAATTAGTAATTTGAACCTGGCCAAAAATGCAGAAACATAATCCTGCACATTTTTTTTCATTTTATCTGTTAATAATTCAGGTTTTCTCAGTATAGGGAACAAGACCAGAAATCATCATATTAAATACCAAGCAAATCAATAGTAAGAAGCATTTTTTAAATCTATATGTGCCTATGTGTTGTACAATTATAATTCTAAACTATATAATCAATGTACCAAAGAATTCAAATAGGTTTGAAAAAAAACCATTTTGATCAGAGATGAATGTTTCTTTCAGTCTTAAAGTGACTCAGGTTTTAAAGCAGTTATTCCCTTAGTTAAAGTTCACTGGAAAGGCTGCTATCCAATATTATTAGCAATTTAAAGTGCCACGAGTGATTAATTATTAAAATATACTATGCCCAAATATGAAACTTTTACTCAAGTACTGGCAAAACCCCAGCAGCACTAAGATTTTTGAGTTTCTTTCACTGCAACCATCTGGTAAGAGTGAGGAAAAATACTTTCCATTTTTTTTTTTCTTTTCTTTTCTACAGATCTGGCTTTTTGCATACCGCTACATGAAACAATGTAGCGATGCTTCGCAAATACTTTCTAATCTCCAGAATTTTGTAGTTCTGTGCATTTTAGAGCCAGCTCGGTGTCTTTGTATTTAACAGCATTCGATGTATTTTTTTCTCCACTGGCTTGTCTGTTTGCTTTCTGTGTAAGCCTCTGGCATCCGCTATACGTCTGGCACGCGCGCAGCTCAGTTCCACGTATTGTTATGAGCCACCTCCTTTTGTTTGCTTTGAACGTGCCACCCGCCGATTTGAGCTCTGAGCTCCATGCAAAGGGCAGTGCTCCCCACAGGGAACAATAACTCCTTATTCACCCCATCCATGCCACTTCTTATAGAGTTTCATCCTGTTCTCTGGAAAGTTTTCAGTCTTTACTGCTTACTTTGCATTCAAGGCTCATTGTTTTGCATGTAAACTCAGAATCATCTCTCTGGTGCTTTTATGCGCCAGCTTAAATTTATGTATATTGGGTTTCATTTGCTATTTTACAGTGCAATCATAATCCATCACGCAGTCCTTTTGGGTTCATGCAGCTTGCTGTTGCCTTTGCCACTACCTTGAATAACTTTGTGTCATTGCCAAACTCTGCCACATTATTCACCTCCTTTTCCAAGCTTGTGGTAAGTAATTTGACAGCATGGCCTCAGCATTACTAGATTCCTGTGAGAGTCCCGTAATAACCATGATAAAGATTTTTTGGATGGAAATCTAAGCAGACTAAATATGCTAAACCTCCCTGCCTTAATACTGACCAACTTGGGGAAGGGCGGATGGAAGGTGTTTGCAGTGCTTGATCTCCTCTCACAAATCCTGCATTGAATCATTCATCCACACCCACTAACTCTCTTCTTTAGAGGGATTTTTACCCATTTTTTCCAAGAAAGATGTCAGGCTTTCTTCCAAAATTAACAATGCACACTGAAATCTGTAATTTCAGGGAATCAGAAGCAAAAGAAAAGAGAAAAAAAAAGGGGGGGGGGGAAGGAAGAGGCTTAGAATACTTTAAATTTATATTCAGATAACATTTAAATATGTGCAAAATTACTTTTCTGGGGCTACATGAATAAACTTACAATTTAAAAACTCACTAAAAGAGAATTTTAATATGAATTTTGGCAGGCTTCCAGAATCTTAATACACCTCAGTACTGTGAAGAAACCAGATCAAAGTAGAAGGAACAGGATCTAGAATATTTTGGCTTTACAGATTTTGACGGTATTAAAAACTTCCCTTTCCCATGAAGAAAAGGTCTCTCTTCACTAACAGTGAGACTACATACACTACACCTGCAACTTGCACTATTATTTCCTGCAATGCTACACAGGAAAACAGTTACAGATAATTCAAAAAACCTTTACTAACACTCTTTTATGTGCAGAAGGCATTTCTAGCAAAAGCTCTACTATTAGCAAACACTATTAATAACTATCTGAAACGTATAAGGCTAACATATAAAATGTGAACACTTACGTAGGGCCTAAGTTCTACAAAGCAGGGAGCAATTAGTACACATTGCAAAAGACATACCAGTGTAAAAGACATGCCTCGAAAGGGGTAAATCTTATTTTGCAGATGCGAACATACAGAACAAACTGATGTTTAGCTATTCCAGTTTTCTTGATTACCTTTAAACAGTTTAACATCATGGAACTAAATTATTAAGAATGCTACAGAGAAAATTGATGTCCTTTTCAAGTAGGTGTTACTGTCATTGATTTTTTTTTGTAGTCAATGTAAACTAAAAACAAAGAAACAAAAATAAACAACAAAAAAATCCACAGTAACGGTGGTTACTTGCCAAGATAACATGGTAAAAGCTAGAGTGGCAAATAAAAGGAAATCAAAACATTTCATGTATATGCTGAAAAGACTTTGCAGTGCTCAGAGGCAAGCATAAGGCTTTGGCTTTGTACTGAAACAAAAATATTTCAGTTTACCATAAGTTTAGCCTTTTTCCTAATAATTACTTGAGAGTGTGCATATGAGAAGAAGCTCATAATAAACATATGTCTGAGATCTACCAGCTTAAGATCCTCTTGCGCTTATCAAACACCTCCGTCACTGTCTATGCAGTATCAACAGCTCAAGTCAAGTCCTCATCTTTCAAAATCTCTTTTGTGGCCTGGGATTAGGGCAAACAAAATCGCATTTCAAAGTCCCTCAAAAAGTCTTCAGATGCACAAAAAAAGCTCTACAAAAGTTCTGAATTTGTACAAGAGCTGCAGCCAAATGCAGCCTCTCCCCCCAGGTCAGAATCATCTGGGCCGCGGCCCAGGTTTCTCCTGCCATCGTCCCATCTTTTCCTGGCACTGCTCCTCTGCCCCCAGCCTGACAATAGCATCACATCGCATTAAAAGCTTTGCTGAGTTCATGATGGTGTTTCCTAAGTCACATCTATGTTTAATTATACTTGTTAAAAGCTCATCTTTTTATTGTGTTTCAGAGACTTCAGGAAACACCAGACGCTGTTATCTAGCCACAAAACACCATGTCATTCCAGCTAGAACTGAAGCATTTACACATCCAAAACTAAGCTTAAAAGATGTTTCATTTGACAGCAGCAGGGGAGCTGCTCTCCCCTCCATGTCGGGAGAGCTGCCCTGCCTGTAACCTACACAATATTAAGCATCAGCAAAGCACAGCATCTGAACCTACTGGTCCCCATAGTAAGATATATAAAGTCCGTATTCCATAACAGACACCCCCAGTATATTCTGTTGTGCCTTAACTGTACCAGTTAATTCACAGGAGGGGAAGTATTCAAAATTAAACAGCTGGCTAATAAAGTACGCTCTGTCTTCCTGCTATTAAGACAACCAGAAACTTGTATTTTTGAAAAAATATGAGATCCAGAAGCAAGAAGACATCCATGGTAGATTGGAGAGAGTTACGACAGGTGACAGGGCAATGAGGGGCTTACTTGACTTCTGATGCTTAACTGGAAATTCACCGGAATCAGAGCTGGAAGTGAGTTAATCTCAACTGATTTAGTTCCGAATTACCTTAAAAACAGTCACTCAATCAGTTGCAATATAATCTTTAAGAGAAAGGAACGAGAAGAGCCAAAGAGGATAGGGGAATTTTTTTCTCCTTTCATAGGAAAAAAAAAGAGACATTAAATATTTGAAAAAAAAAAAAGCAAAACTAATTCAAGTGAGTTGCTCTATGAAAGAGGAAGACAGGAGGCATCTGATGAATTCCAACATGAAGGTACAGATCAGATCTAGTGGTTTGATGACACTATTAGATAAAGAAAAATATATTTCTTTAAAAAGATTATTGATTCAGGAAAAGGTGGCTTATGAGACAAAGAGGCTTGCAGATACACTGCGCTCTGAGATTCTGCAAAACAATGCAACAGACAGAACTGGTATTTATTTTGATCTGCCATCAAGATCAATGACGGCAGAAATGTTTCTAAAGAAATCTCCACAGCAATAAGATCTTATACTATGTGACTGTGATGGGGAAGTGATCTGCCTTCATACTGCTTCCGGCTATTTTTCCTTTAAAGGAAGTTTTATTTTCAAATTCAATATTTTTCTTGTTTCACATTGAAAAATGCCTGCAGTAATCTATTCTCATGCAATATCCACAACACTGATGCTGAAGAATTTCACATGTCAGTACATTTATCACTGTTTCTCCAAATCCAGTCAATACAGTGAAGAATTCAAAACTCTTAAATTTTTAGTACTTGTGTTTCTAATGAGAACTAGATTAAGTATTTTAATTTTAAAGACATCATGCACCACTTTCTTATCCTTCAAGGAAACAAAACAAACTGGATTGCATCAGCTTTTCAAATGCCTATTAAATCTCAGAACTCTCAGTAATTTGAATGAAGATTTTTTAAAAAAATTGGCTCTCCAAAAAAACCCCCACAGCTTCACTCAACATTAATGCTGGAGTTCACCCAAACTTCTTTGGTTTCTCATATTTAAAGTCCAATAACTAACAGTGCAATAATTATCTAATAACTTTTTGAGTACCACCTTAGGCAAAGTAATGCTGCAACATTAAATTTGGCCCGTATATTTTCACAATTATTTTTGTAACCACAACTGAAGTCTTAACAACTTACAAAGACAGTTGAAGACTGGATACATGCTTCATTTAGGCTGTTTTAGAAACTGTTCCTACTTCAAACTATCCTTCCCAAATATTTAATGTAATTTAATATAATAAGCTTCTGTTAAAATCAAAATGAATGTATTGATTTTGTCATGGCTATGGAAATTAGTTAATTTTTCAGCTTTCAGTTTGGAAAACAGAAGTTGGTTGAATACAAAGATTGCTGTCATACAGTTTAATTGTTCATTTTTCTACAACACTGAAAATGATGACAGCTCATCGGACGGTTTTCTCTGAACGCTGCTCCTGTTCAGCTGTATTTTATCCCAAGCTCTGTCCCACTTGTATTTTAAAAAACAGTTTTGCCTCATTACACAGAGTTTCTGCAGTGTCCTTCTCATGCTGGAACTTTTCATCACCATTTTTGTTTTAAAGTCGTGACTTTTGCATAACTGAGGTAACCAAGCATCTCCCCTGTAACCTCTAGGGGTGCAAATAATGGTTATTTTCATGAAAGAGAAAGAGAGCCTGACTGAAATACATCAGCAAGTTCTTTTAAGGAGCTGGAAAAAAAATTGTGAGAGTTACAGAGAGCTTCAACTGCTTTCACCATTGCAGAGAATATCTAATAATATTTTTTTTCCTTTATGTGGGATTTATTTTTCTCCCCCTTTTGTTTGCTTCCTGCTTATTGAGTGTGATGCCAATGAGTTCCGCATCACTAGGATAAGTTTTAAGGCAGGGCAGTATCTAATGCAACAAAACTAACTCTATATGATATAGCAATGAGATGCTTCATTTATTCCTATTCAGAAGGGAATCTTTGAATCATGGAAAGTATTGCCTTCATTTACTGATATTTTCTATATGCAACATAAGCAAGAGTTGCCACATCACAACATAAAAGCTAGAAAGAGCATGTGTTTATCATCTTCAATCTTTTCAGCTGATTTACTGTTTCACGTTAACGTCACTAAGCACAAGCACAATATACTCTACTTACCAAATAAATTGCTTGAATGTCCTTGCTTAGATATGGGTTTCAGTTCATTTAATCCCCAAGCGTAACGCTTATAATTATCCCAGGCATGTTTCATCATCTGTAGGGAAATGAAAGGAGGATTTTAATGTTGATTTAGCAAGAAGCCACAGCAAATACTAACTTGAAAATATACTCGATATTAAACATATTTAATTCTATGCTTAATTAAATGTGTTGAATGCATTAGAACTAAAAAATATTTTACAGAAAACTAACAGTAGCATCGTTCTCTATATGTTTACGGTAAGAATTCTGTCTGTCAAGTCCATCTCTACTGTTACATGCATGCTTATAAGGAAGTCATAACAAAAAACAATTAGTTATTACAGAGAGAAATTTATCATAGAGTACATTTATTCATGTAAGGGTTTGTTTTTTTGCGTTTTCTTTTTTCCCTAAAACCTTTCACCAAAATTGACAGGCATAGGTATTCATTTAAGAAATCAGAAGTTTATTCTTCTAGAGCAGTTTTTTTTTTTTTTAAGATCAGAAATAGAAACAGCTCACAGTAATCATTAGTTCCTGGCAGTCACACATAAAACTAGCTTATTCAAGCGCAATACAGCTAATAACAGAAGAAAGAAGCTAGAATGGCAGAACAGTATCTGGGAGAAAATGTGAAGAATATGCCCTATGTTTTCCTCTCTATCTCTCTTTTTGAGTTATTATGCTATCATTTTCTACGATGATCAGTGCTACTGTAAGTATCATTAGCTACTTCCCGGTGTCATTTTCTAGAAACACTGTAGAGCGTTTACAACTGAACATGTAGCTATGAAAACGGCATTTTCTGTAAAGAGGTGCACCACAGAGACATTTGCAGGCACACGTTGAGGACCTTTAGGTCAGAAGCCAGCAGCAGATGGACTGAAGTCCTCTCGACTAAAGCACATTCAGCTCAAGGAACTCAAGGACATTTTGTACATCCCCCACAGCGATTAGTTAGACATAGCCCTAACCATGCTTTCTGGGCAGAAGTTGGCCAAACACCATCTTTTAACTCTGCTCAGGAGACACTTTCTTCCGGGGTCAGCAGAAGGACCTTGGCTTTATACAGCAGCAGGAACCACATTGCTTGGGCCTCCCTGCTCCTTCCTTCCAGGAGGCAGCGCAGGGCTGGGGACGCCAGGGGTTGTCTTCAAGACACTAAGTCACAATCTCAAACCCTCTCCAAGATGCCGCTCCAGGCTACAGGTTGACAACACTACTCTGCCCTTGCTTTCAGTCCTCCCCTGGAGGCCACGTGTGTCAAGGATAATTTGGTTAAATGGCAGCTATAATCCCAAATTCTAAAGCAACAGCTTGAGGGCATGCTGATAATAGTAATCCTGCACTGCCTTCCTTCTTCCTTCCTTTGACATAATTCTTCTATGTAACTGAGCAATTAAGGATCTGCATTACGCCAGGCTATACTAAATGACAACAGATCCTCTAGAATACTGTTGTGCTTGTGGGAACGAGCATCTCTTGCCTGTTTATAGAAGCATAAATGTGTCCCCATCCGCCAGGAAAATCCAGTGACCTTGGTTTACTCTAGAACCTGCATTGGCCTAACTTCACCAATGCAAGAACTTAACATCTGAATGAGATTTTGGCTGGAAGAGAGTGAGAAGCTGTACAGAAATGTTGGTAAGCAACAGGGCATATCAGGAACATTTTTTCCTCAACACAGAGCTGGTAGCAGAAAATTAAATAACAGAGCTCAGTGTCTACGTGGCATTCCCCGGCTCCTGTGGTTTGATCCCTGGAATTCCCAGGGATCAAGATTGTATTAAATTGATCATTCAGGCACAGCATAAGGCTAAGTGATTTTCAAATGTACTAATCCAAGCTGTTTTGCATACTATACAAGATTTAAGCTGCCCTTCAGTCATGCGCCACACCAGTAGGTTCTGCTTTGGATACTGAAGCATCAAACATTTTAGACAGGCTAAATCCTGACCTGCACTGAACCCACCATTTTTTAATGTTCTGTCAAAGCTTATTTTCCTCAAAATCACATCATTTTATTGCTGTTTTTGTTGTATTTAATAATAACCTAGGAGCACCACATAGAAGGGCAATCTTATTTTTCAAGACCAAAGTTGTAATTGAGTGGTCAGAATCAAAGTGCTTAAAGATGCGATTTCATAACAAAATTGGAGAGGCTCAAGCCAGTATTGCCACAGTCCCACCCTCGTTCCCTTCTTTTCGCTTGGCACACCCGTGCTCCTTGTCTTGCACCAGGCATCTGGTGTGCATCTGTCTCCATATCAGGTGACTTCGGAGAGCAGAAACTCTGCAAATTTTTGTTATTTTTGGTGTTGAGGATCATTTTTGTCCTGTTTAGCTCCCTGGGTCTGACTGCTGTATGTGGAGTATTGGAGCTGGTGAAAAGGCAAGTGAACGGCTCCAAACCGCAATCAGTTCAGTCAAAACAGGCACGAAGCACACGACATTAGAAGATGCCCCACGTGAGTTCAGGAGCCTTCAGTTCTTCCAGCCAGTCCGCATTTTGATCGTATTGCACTGTACATCCCAGTATCTCACTCCTAACAGAAACACTTCAGCTACCTGACTGCTAGCGAGCCACAAGGCAATAAGGGAGGAATCTAACCCAGCCTGTAGGCACTGTCTTCTAATAATAAGTAATGTAACACATTGATGAACAGCAACTTCTTCTTTTCTTTTTTCTTGTTTTCAAGTGACCTTCCATTGCTTCTGTGGCTGCTCGGATAGCATGGACTAACCACTTGATAAGATATTAACACATGAACCCAAGCAGCTAAACAAATGCACAAAAAGCAGTGATTGGGGAAGCAGGGAAACCCCCCCATGCCCTTCTCCTTATACATTTCCTTGAGAGATGGAATCTACCAACCAAAAGATTTTTTTAAGCCAACCAAATACTTAATTTGGAACTCTAAAAAAGTCTAGATTCGGATAGATAGAACACCAAACTTACTAAGCATGCTTCCTCAGGGAGGAGAGGCACCTTCAGTATATTTTTGCTTTAGTTAAGATTTTTATATATTACAGAAATAACAATTAAAGCAAAATACATCTCCTAAAACTGCCAGTGAGCCCTCTAGTGTTTCAGGGAGGCAGGAATTACGTTAGCTAAACACCTACATATGTGTCTATTTAGTCAAAGGTTACTAAAATTCAGGATAACTGTGATTACTGTATGAAAAGCCCGGTGATATAAGTAGGCTAAAAAAAAACATTTTAATTAATGCTATCTGCTTGGTAAATAAGAAGCAAGAAGTCTTATTCATTGGAATTCAGCACATTGAAAGTGCTCTATATAATTTTCCCTCTGTAAGATTTATGGTTCTGTACTAAACTTCCCACTAGAACAAATTTCCTACTTGTTAATAGCTTTGTTTTCTGTCTAAGAATAAAAAAAAAAAAACTCCAAAATGCTGAACAACAACTTGAATAGCCCCAAGTCAGAGATAATTAAGCCTTTGCTTCAGCCAAACTCCTAGCACTGAAAGTTTAGCAAAAAGCTTCAACAATTAGGTGGATAAATGTATCTATCTTTGAGTCTCCACTGTTGAGCTAGCATAAAACTTCCCTAAATTGGTATTTACAGCTATTTTTCAGTTGATGGTAAGACCCTTTTGATCACTTGCTGACCACTTGCACAAATACTTTTGATCACTAGATTTTTCTGAGCAAGCTTCACCTTTACCAAGAACATCTGTATTTCAGCAAAATAACCCCAGTCTTGCAAGAGGTGGAAGCTCCCAGTGACAAAGGATGTGCTACAGCTTGTGACTGGGTGACTCCAGCAGATACTCTTCAACTCCTCTGCAGCCTGACTAGCAAAATGACTTCACTTGACTGCTTTCCAGTAATCCCTTGGTACTCCTCCAGGAGGGCAACAGGCACAGTTACACTTGCCTATTGCTCAATCCTGGCTTTGCTCAGTGATATATCTCAGTGAATCTGAAACTGCAGAAGAACCTGACGCCTCCCCGGGAAGCCCTGTGTCTACACGAGCAAAGTCTGGCTCCGACGGAGATCTACCGCAGGCCTTTCGGACGCAGCAGCTGAGTGCGTGCCTCACAAGCACTCCCTCCCTGGTTAAAAGCAGCTTTTAATCTTCATAAATGAAGCACTCATTTTTACTTAGGATGAAATTGGAAAGGGCTAAAATACTACCCCACCTCTGAGGAGCAAAAAGTAATGTGATATTATAATAGCTAGCAGCAAACAGACTTAAGCATATGTGTGTTTACTTTGATGAGAAGAAAAAGGAGGTGAAAGTTGGACAAACATCACAAAAGGACCCTCACATTTCTCTCTTCTGCAGAAGCTTTTTTTAAAAGATAATCTCAGAGCCTTTCTCAATCTGCTGTACATAAGCAAAAAATATATATATTTCTCCAGAAACAAAGAATTTTAATACAGCTGTTATGCGGGGCAACCAAAAAAACGATGACCATACACTCTCATTTATCAGTATTTTAGTTGCTCTTAGCTTCCAAAGCACTAACACAGTGCTCTGTGGGTGGCACAAAAGCTGCCTGAAGTGTAAGGAGTAGAGTCCTAGTCCAGCAAGAATACCCATGATTTCAAATTTAAAACGCTGCCAGAAAACAAGACCAGTGCTGAATCAGCACAATAACAGTGGTATTGAGATGCAAACTTCTGCAGCACCAGGTGGAGGGAAAATAATAAGATCTTAATAAGATGCATTTTTAGTAGTTAAACAGAACCTGGGGAGATGTCAAAGAGGATCTCAGGAAAAAGAACTGAAGCAGATTTTAGAAATGAGATATTAAAGCAATCAAGCAAACAAACAAACAAACCAAAACTCAGACCTTGAAGGCAGTATCATCCATATGACCAACAGAGTCACTTAAATCACGTCAACAAAAGAGAGGGAAGAGAGGGACTCAAATACTACTGGAAGGCTGGCAAAATAAAACTAAACTTTACTATATCTTTACTATACTTTCTTTGTTTTGAATAACCTTCTCCTCAGCCCAGAACACAGAACCTTTTTACAAGTTCAGGGTATTCTCACCTGTTTGTTAGGTGCTTACCAGAACTCCCCGTTTACTCAGTCTGGATTCCCTCAATCTTCCCTCCCTCCTGTTGCTGCAACTAAAGCTTCAGCCTTTCACAATACCAGGAAGAGGAATAAAGGAAGTTCCTAGAATCAGTAAGAAACCCCTAGACAGACCCCACTCAGATGTTCCTCCCGTACCACAGAGCCAGGCCAGCTGATGACTCCCATGTAGCATCTCCAGCACTGCAGGTTTGTCACACCACCATGCCCCTCAGGAACTTCCATCAACTATCATCAGTTATCAGAAATACTACATTTCTGGTTTACTACATTTCATTTCATTGTGGCATTCAGCGTATTCTTGCATTTCTAAAGAATTACGAGTTATTTGCTGAATTTCTTCACATCTTAAGTAACCTGAATCTTAAGAGACATAAAATAATAATAGATTGATTTTTCTCTAAATTTCCATAGATTGCATTTCTTTCCTAGGAATAGGAACCATAACAACATTGTGAAAGCATTTGGTAATTTCCTTTATTTCAGAGCATGACTTTTGCTACTTTTGACATTATTTGCTCTTACTGTGTGGGGTAGTACTTTAAGCCTGTCGCTTCAACCTGTTCCTGCAGCTCTGCTGGTAGTCCTACTCTATTCTAACACCTTTCCATCTAGAACAATTTCAATTACTAGTAACAGATTTGGATTTCCTTAAAATCCATCTTTTTATTTTTTTCAGAATAAATTAAAACAGCATTTTCATCTTTCTATTCTGTTCAGATTTGCTCTATAGTGTAAATTCTAGGAAAAATTTTAGGGTGTTTTAATGTAGTTACTATTTTGCTAATTAGTTTATAATCATGTATAAGCAGACATATACTTATGCCTACAAACTAATATGCCTGTTTTATGTATATTGTTATGCTAGAGTGCTACTAACATTAGGGTTCGAGTTATTTTTTACAAAAAAGGAAAATAGTCAAAGATAACTTCTTGACTAAGACCAAGATTAACTAGAAAAAAAAAACGATGAACAAAGTACTTACACTCAGCCCTTGTTTTTCATGGTAGAACTGCATCTAGAGCTTTGCTTTAAATTAAAAACTGCCACCTATAATTAGAATTTTACTCTAAGCTCTACCTTTTATTTATTTATTTAATATTATTTATTGAGTAGACAAACCTGATCCTAAGAAGGTTCATCTCAGTGGACACCACTTAGATTTTACCTTGAACCTTACTGTAGTGACAACACATCCCATTTTTTCTACTGGCATCAAAATTTGTTTTTCTCATAAAACATGTAGAACTAATCCTGTCACTATGAAATTTTAATTTCTTGCTGCCAGATAAGAGGTTATATACATATATATATATATATTTATTTATTGCAGATCAGAAGATTGGCAGATTCCTGGTGTTTATAACCTCATTTTCTAATGGCATCATCCCGAGTTAAGAAGCAAGTGGCACTCACCCTGTCAACATGTGTTTAACAGCCACCGCCAAGGTGTCACTGGCTTCACCTTAGCAGATGGAGGCCAGTCATGCTGCAAAGGGGATCAGGTTCAGGTCCTTTACGTACTTTGGGCCATTGGTCTTTCAATCCAGCCAAGGAAACCCCTAAAGGAAGCTTTTCTATTAGTTAACAGGTCAGTAAAAACCATTCCCAGTTACCACTAAGAAGCACCTAGAGATTTCAGGAGCGTTTAGGGGCTGGTTGTTTATTTTATGGTGCTTCGTATTGTCATAGTATTTAAAGGCCTCAAGAACACAAGTCTAATAAGTATTTCTGAAACTTATACCTACAATATTTAGTACTGTTCTGGGTGGAAGATACCTAGAACTCTGAAAAATGCCAGCGGAGCTAGGTTAGCCAAACTGATTTACAGGTTTCTCCATCAAATATTAAATGCCCATGAATATCATGAATATCATGAAATATTTTATTTATTTCCATATTTAATGTCTGCACTAAAAAGACAGATGAGTAAAAACTGCTGCTGTACTTTAGGTATTATCCCTCAAATAATCCATTTGTGCCTCTCCCCCAAATAAACCCAAAAGTCTAAGTAAATTTGCAGACTAAAAAAAAAGAGTAGAAAGAAAACGAAAACACTAAGGACCATTGTGATGATTAATTCATCATCTGTACTGCAAAGCTCTTCAAAAATCCTCAAATGTAAAGCCTGACAGAAATGTTAAGTATTATTCCCACGTGTTCAGTTACAGATAAGCTTCTATTCTTATACTCTCTTCTCCTCACTGTGGCTTGTAATCATCTTTAGCAGTGCATTAAACTATCCAACTAATATTTAGCACATGCTGTTGTGGGTATCGTTTCTAACCAGGGACAGACGTTGCAGAGTGCTGCATTCTGTTATACATTTTCAAAGGAACAACCTATTCCATTAATTACATAACAGGAATTCTAATTAGAAGGTTGCATTCTTCCAATGGAGAATGGAAAATCTGCAATTAAGATATTTTCTACACTCAATTCTATTACTGCATATTTTACTTAATGTAAAAGCATACAGAAAAAAATAAGACTATTTTGTATTAGAAAAAATAACTTTGGGCCTGATGCTTTGGTATGTCTACATCAAAAAAAAAAATAGGAGTTAATTTACTTGAAAAATATTGTATAACACATCAAGCAACTCTCTGATGATAAAACTATGTTTTACTGATTTGTCAGCTCTATCTCCTAACCATAAAGGATTTCTGAAGTTCTGAAATGAATGAAAAAGGGAAGGTACCACACGATTTTACAATTAGGTCGCAAGCAAGGACTGTATGTAATTACTTCGTTATTGTACAGCTCTATTTAGTAGAAGGTGTAGAGTGATAAGGCAGAGAAACTTGAACGATGACCACACTTCATGTCCAGACTCCAAATCCTTACAGCTTTTGGTACAGGCTGATAACTAAGGTCTTATTGTTACTTGCCCATTGCACCAATACTGAGACAGGAAAAAGAGCAAGCTGTTAGGTGCAGCACAGAAGCGTCCTACTCAAGAACCTTTTCCTCACAAAAAAAAATCTAGGATGGCATGAGCAACGCACAATCCTACACAAGTTATGAAGCACGGGGTTCCTACATTTTCTGCAGTCCAAGATTCATCTAATGTCAACCAAGTGAAATTATCACTTTCATGAAAAAGAAAGGTGTGATTCAAAAATCTTGCGCATACAATTATCAAGTCTGTCAGACCAGCCTTCTCCCTGCCTTGGACCATGCAAAGTTGGGTGAGTAGATCAGTTCTAGCTCAATGCTAGATTCAATTGCTCTACTTCAGTTTTCTTTTTAGCAATGTACAGAAAGCAAAGTAGATAAGAAAGAAAACTAATTGGTTTAAAAGCTGCAGGAAGTGGATGTTTTTGTTTGTTTCTCCCACCAAGTAAGCTGGGATTTGAATGTTTTCTGTAGGCATTTGAAGAGTTTTTTCCTAAAATTATTTGTCATGAAAGGGTCGATTAAGTTGCTATCATGCTGCTTTGCCTCCAACTCTCAATTATTAGTGGAGGAATAAATTGCACATTCTCAGTAATTACACTAGTAGAAAAAAAAAAAATCCAGATACTGTATTGAAGTAGAGCAGTACATAATTGAGCATAACTGACAATGTTGAAGAAGCTCTATTTTCAGATCACTTCAGTTTCCATTTACATCTGTGGACATCCACAAGATGAAAACATTTGATGAACCATTTAAGTCAACTGAAAACAAACACAAGAGCACTCTAAGGAATCAGGAAATGGATCTCATATGGCTGCCACCTTACAACTTAGCAACTGTTGTCAGGATCTGCATTTGAGAAAATATCTGATGCCTAAAGTTACCCAAGTTATTTTTCTTCTTCCAAAGCAAAATCCTCTTCAAACACTTGACAAAACAAAAAGTCAGGACACCCTAGAATAGACAGAACTATTTCTTTATCACTAGTGTAGGAGGTAGATGCTGTTTCTTCAGAAGATGTATGATTCCATAGATTTGATTTGTCCACCTCAATTAGAAATAAAACAATCTGAGGATATTCAGATATTTTTCTACAGAGAATCGCTAATGGTTAATTTTTAAAGAATCCAATCATGTAGATGCTTTGCATTGGAGAAACATATACTTTATGTTAGACGTTTATGTAGATGAAAAACATATGATATCATAAGGAAGTGCCCAAGAACCCGGGAGAATCCCTGTTGACGCTGATAATCAGAGGTAAATGAGAGGGAGGAAGGGAAGGAGAGAAGAAGGGAGAGAGGGAAGAAGGAAGGAAAATGAATTTGCGAAAATACTACTCTTAAGAATGGGGGCACACACAGACTCATCCCATCAGTAGGAATTTTTTTTTTCTTGGCCTACTTAGGACTTGTTGCAGGTTTGAAGAACTCCCAGGACAAACAGTGCGAGCAACCAGGCTCCGGCAGCTGCCTGATACAATCACGCTTTTGTTCTCCTCTCTTTCCTACTGTTCTTTAAACAGTTATCTGATAAGCTTTGCTCCTAATTAGATTATGAATTATTCATGGCAGAGACTTTATCTCCTACATGTTTGTTAAGTATCTGGCACTACATAGCCACGCTGCTGCTCAAGTTCCCAATCACAGCAGGAGTAACGTAAATAAAAAGTAAGCACGGTGCTATGCAGTACAACACATCCACATGAAGTGACTAGTATCAAGGTGATCTAAGGCCCTGTTTTAGAGCATTATTAAAGTCACACATACAAAACAGCTTATAGAACCTATCTATTCTTTTTTGCTTTAATACGAATGGCCTCATGTAAAAGGCTAACAACAGGGTACCAGGAAACTAAGATTACTGGTGCTCCTGTGCACCTCTATAGACACAAGTTTACTGACAGGGTAGCCTGTTATGTCCCTTGCCATGTCACATAAGGAACTTAGCTGCCCGGCAGGCATGCACTAGGTCAACATTGCCACTGAGACATAGGGGCTTCCTGTGTCTCTGTAGGATTTTTCCTTTACTTGAGTCTGTGAGACTTTAATTTCCTTTTACCCCTATCATTAGCTACCCCTCTGATCTGGAAAACTAAACAGTGACACTCCAGCAACGGAGACACTGGAGATGGCCCTATGGCTGAAACCTACTTCCTAGCGAAAGGCCCCTCCTAAACTACCTGAAAGGACATGAAGTACTCAGAACCTCACATCATAGATAGAACTCACATTTTGAACGTTCAATCACCACTCTTTCCAATTTTACTTTTTATAGGCAAAGTTCCATTAGGACCAGACTTTCATCCACCCCAGGACATGGCAAGTGCAGATAAAAGTTTAGTTCTGACCAAGTAGACAGACCTATCCAGGACAAGAGGAAACAAAACCAACCACAGAAGTTTCCCAGGTTCCCACAAGTTACAAAGATTCAACATTTATCCCACAATCCGGTCTCACTACCTGACAGTTTTTAGGGATTGGCAGTCTGGATAGCAGAAAAATTACTGAAGTTTTAATCGTGCTATGCAGGCACTGAAGGGCAGAATTGCAGTGGCATCTCCTAGTGCAAATTTAGCATTCTTTTGAAGCAATTATTTTTGATGTTTTGCAGAATGGTTTGGTCTTGAGGAACAAAAAATAAACAGAGAGTCATGCATTATCAGTAGATTTGGGGCCATTACAGACCTAGTTAAATAACTAGTAACAGTAAGTAAAAACACGAGATAAACCTTTTATAAATACTGCATTAGATATGAGTCAATTAGAGACTTCTTAAGCTAGACATTGGTGCTGAATTCAAAGCTGGGCGCTTTTGAGCTTTGCAAAATGCTGAGCACTGAAGCAACTAGTTTTCCCATCCTGCAAGCAATCAGTGCTTGACAAGATGCCAGATCAGACTGTATCAAATCTCTACCCACATACTACTAATTCTCGGCTATAAGGACTTTTTTTCCGTCTTCCTCCTGCTACCAAATTCATTCTTCCCTTCTGTTACCTGTCCAGTGTCCAGTTAAATGCTGATGGAGTCAAAAGAAATTGAGGTACCCTACTCTTACTTTTACTACAGCTGCGCTTTCAGAAGTCCGAAAGCCTGCTCACCAAAAAGTATTTGTGGAGATTAATCTGATACAGAGTTGCTGCATGGATCAACAGCTAAGCCCATGTCATTACCACTAAGCACAGAAAGCCATCTTCAGCCTCATGGTCTGAAACTGGAGCAAAAGGGCTGAACTGCTTCCCAAGACCTGAATACCACTTCGCAGAGGTTAAAAGCAGATCATATTAATTCACCACCTTAAAAAAGAATATAGAAAATAAATAAATAAGCTGGATAAAGTGATAACCTGGAGCAAGGCGGGCAGGGACCGCTGCAGTGGCAGGAACTGGAGCCCTGGCCACGAAGTTTTCCAGACCCAGTGGACACAGCCTGACCCAATGGGTTCAGCTGGGTCTGACCGTGTAGCTGTGTTGGTCTGAGCTGCACCACAGACCTTGTGAGCTCCCTTCCAGCCCAAACTCTTCCTTCATCCCCCTAGATATCAGTGAGGATCTCAGGTTTCAACAAAATTTCTCAGGACAAGTGTCCCAGGCTCCCTCTGCCCATGAGCAATGAAGGGGCAACTCAAATTCCAGCCTCAGATTCTGACTGAGCTTAAGAAGTCATAGTTCTAAACTGGAATACTTGAAAGATAACATTTCAGCCTTCAGAAACATTTAAAGGTATTTTCTGTATTGCATAAACTGATTCAGCCATGCAGGACGCTGTTGAATGATTTTAGACAGCAAGTTAATAACCATCTACTTACTGGATCAGTACAGAAATGTTCAAGAAAAACAATTAAGATAATCAGACCCTGGAGGAATATGGTGAAGAGCTAGTATCATATATATTTTTGTGATTTCTGCTCATTTCACATTTATACATACTTATCTTGGCTAGGACTGATCAAACAACCTGCTCAGCACTGCATTTGATTTTAAAAGAAAATTATTTTGAGAGAGATTTATTCCCGCAGCCGATAAACTTGCTCTAGGAAATATAGGCTACAATGTAACAAATTTCCAGATGTGAAAATTTTTGCTTAACTCCGTATACACTTTACAGAACAGTGACCAATTTTTAAAATTAGGCTCCAGTGCAGAAAAGGAATAAGACATTTCCCCTCATGCCCAACATGTGAAATGTGCCTGCTGGTGTCTATAGTGATTTCCTTCATTCACGCTGGAGTTAAACATGACAGCTTGGAAATGACAATTTTACAGTGAGAATAGCGTATATACAGTGATTTTTTTCTGGAGGTATATAATTTAAAGATAATTTTAAAATTGCATTTATTCCTCCTAATGGGAAAATATGTCAGCTTTGCATTGACATCTAATCTGACTAGTTTCTGTGTTTATGGTACCTTACACTGACACTAGTAGTACAGCAAAAAGATACAGAAGATGGGGAGTTTCTCGCAAACAAATTAAACAGTGGCAAATTAAACAGTGCTGTCTCAAACTCCTGTCAACACCTAAGGCAGTAAGGGGGTAGCGGGAGGACAGCTGAGAACCACACAGTTAAAACACCGCAAACTTTGAAATAGAGAGGAAGAAGAAAGGATGTTGACTGGACTGGTTCTCCAGTGTCTGCTTTCCTTTAATTTGCTTTAACTTTCCCTTAATTCCACATTTTATTTCAAGTTTCCCTAAATGAGACCCCTCTAAATATCTATTGTACCGATAAATTTTAATACAGAATTAAAAGGCTGTCATTATAACCCATGATTTGGATAGTTCAGCCTCAGCTGTCCAAAATAATCTGTGGAGTTTGTTGTTGCTGCTGTTCCTGGAGAAAAAAATGCAAAATTACATATCAAATATGAAAACCAAACATCCCCAAATCTCCTAAGAATTTCCGCAAATAATAATAACAGTAATAATAATATGTACATCAAATCACTCTGAGACACAAGCGTCTAGTAAACTAGAGCTGGTGAAGACTTTTCTGGCTTTTGCTTGTGTGTCCTTGTTGGTTTGTTTTGTTTTTTTAAAAGGGTCCACGGTTGAAGCAAGCAAACGCAACCCCGTGTCCACGTCTCTTAGCCCTCCCGTGGCCAGCGAGCAGGGTTTGACACGCGGCTCCCAGGCAGGCTGCCGGCTGAGGGACCAGGCAGGCAGGGAGCCCAGCTCTCCCCGCGGCCGGCTTGACAGGTCCCTGTCAATTCTCATTTCTGGTTTACTGGCTGCCTCTGAGCAAACTGTGTAAATTCTGAAAACTATTTCGGGTGACACACTTCCGAAAAAATCCAACTTGTTCCTTTGCCTCACGTTTCCTGCCTAGGCCTCCAAGTTTTCTCCCAGAAATGGTTTTTAGCCAGCTCTGAGCTCAATCCTAGCAAACCTCCCCTTCTCCTGATACCAAGGGCCCTAATCCCAACACAAACAGCAGTAACAATTCCAATAGAAACACTTTAGGAAATTCATAGCAATATTAAGTCACGACTCAATCCAGAGCAATATTAAGTTATGGCTATTAAGTCATACAGACATTGAAGTACAGGGAATACAACATGGATTATTCTAATCTTTTCTGAGGCCTGGCCTTGGTAATTGTAAGCTAAGCCTCCAGGTAGCGATAGATGTGCAGGCGGCCCACCCTGAGAGCGGTGCCTCGAACAAGATAACAACGCAGGGAAGGACCGAATGCTATAGATAAGGGACGGGGTATACACAGATGGGCCACCCTGCCTTGTGGTGCCGCTAACAAGACAGCAGTGCCAGAATGGGGCGGGAAGGAGCTTTTCCTATGTTTACAGCCCATTTACTGAGCATTTGGCTAATAATAATGTACTTTAATTTAAGATTGTTAGGAATGGTACCCATGCCACTCTGAAATAACTTCAGCATCTATCTTTAGGGTCTTTGTTGCTGTTGTTGTTCATTTCTCAAAAATAGATTTCTCTGAGCACAAGCCAGGCAACAATTATTCCAGTTCTCGGAATATCCCTGCCACAAGAATGAGCTAAATGAGCACAGCAGGCTCATCTGCTCCCTCGCCCCAGCCCTAACAAAGTTTAAGGACAGGACAAGCAAGCAGAAATACTCCCTGTGAATACACCAGATCTTCAGAGTTAAAGAGTCAGGGATCTTCCTGAGCCAGATGCAGCATCTGTGCAATTAAAATCCCCAGCGGTGCTTTCCTCCACTGTTTCTTACCCCACTCTTTCTTGAACTCATGCAGATGATTAGTATTCACCACATCCTGCAGCAAAGGCGGCACAGCTCATCAACATATTGCATAAAAAACAACTTGTTTTGATTTTGTCACCTAGTGGTTTTACTTGACATGCCCTGCAGTGGGCAAAGAAAAGCATCTCTCAGCTTATGCTTAAACCCCTCTGAATCAACCATAAAAATTGATTTCTGATTGATTACTTATTTGGGAGATCCTGAATTCTACTTAATCTGAGAACTCTGAAACAAAGTGTGCTTTTATTGTGTCTCTGGTTGTCATATTTGTACTGAAAAGCAGATTGACTTTCAGAGATGTTCAAGTTAGATTCTTCCTAATCATCTATTATTTGTGCGTTATAAGCACCTCAAGTGCTTTAAATCCGCCTTAGTTCTTGCAGACTAAAATAGGGAAATGATTCTGACCTTTTCTGTAATGCTTCATCTATCGATAAAAGCCAATTGCATCATATAGCAAATTACATCAAATAACTACATGCTCTTATAGCTTCTGTTTTTTACACACTGTTCATGACTAGCACCCTTTCTGTTACACTAACACACTGACTACCCATCTGTGATCTATCTCACTGTTGCTGTAATATTCACGTATTCATCTTGGAGAATGAAACTACCTTAGTCTAGAGCTTTTAGCTTTCAGGGATTCACATACATCACGGTTAACACACTGAAGTAACACACACCAGGGAGGACAGTTTCGGACAGCAGAGGCTTTATTCCTTCTAAGATAAGGTTTCCCCAGAGCTCCCTTGCTGAGCACACAGAGAAGCAGCCTGAACAGACGAGCTATTTAGAGGCTTCAGAGTCTTCAGAAAACTGTAATGTTTCACTCCTAGATTTTTTTTTGAAAGCTCCTTGCATTAAAAAAACAAACAAACAAAAACACAAAACAAAACAAAAAACAGGAAGAAGTAGTTATTATTAGACTATTTACTATGTATTCATAGTGGAAATGTGATGTATTTCACTCTTTTCTATCAAATTTATTGATCTGAGTCAGACATTTCATGTTTTCCAAATACTTCCCCACTGCTATGTGTAGGACTTCTTCTAGGGCAAGGCTACTTTGATTTCTAATTCCAAAAATTATCTGGGCCTTCCAACCTGTAATGGACCCTTGAAAATAACAAATTTCTGACACATTGATAAAACACCACCTCCATCTGCTTTCTTAAATGCTGAACTTATATTATATCTTCCCCATGCACAGGTGATGACTGGCAACACCTGCAGAGTTCATCTGTGCATCATGACCTGAGTCCATGATGATAGCACTGACGCGTTTCTGACAAACAGAATTAGAGACTTAAACTCTCTGCTGACTTCTGCTTTTACCTTATCCATACACTTATCTGATAAAACTGCTGCATGAAGCAGTAAGCATGTATGTAGTCCTCAATCTATAGTTCAAGAAAATACATGTCACAATCAAAGTGTGTCTATCAGCTCATTTGCTTATAATCAGGGTGCTAAACCTAACAGGGAAGTGGTTGCTCTGACAAACCACTTCTAAAACTGTAGTCAACAGTAGTCAAAACACAGTATGCTGTGTGGACAAGGGAATTAGATCTGATAAAATTAATTTGGCCCTTAAGAAAAAAAAAAAAAAAAAAAAAAGTTGGTCTGAAGTGGCACTTAAAAATTAGCACCTCTTTTGGTAAATAAGTCTAGGACTGTCTCCAAAGGGGGAAATTCTTATTCCAGGTGACTGAATATGCAGTGTAACACAAGACAGGAAGATGCGTTTTGTTAAGCAACTCTCTGCTCTACAACTCCGTGACCTGGGATTCAAAACTGTGCCCAACACTAGTGTACTACCAGTGACTTTGCTGCCATGCTTACAGTTCTTAGCATTAATGAATAGTCCCCAAAAAATACTTACTTGCAGCTACAAGCTGGCCAGGTTAAGCCTCTTTACAAACTTTTATCTAGCGTAGTTAACTGGAAGTTCACCCTCATGTGCCCTAGATAAGATGTCCTCTTAAATAGCCAGCTCAGCAGGTCACTTCCTTTGTTCCTGTCCCATTTAGGGACAAAACCAAAACAGTCGGAAAAACAAACCAACCAGCCTTCACCACTGCCTTACTCCACAGGCCAAGAGTGACTCACCTCCTCCTATTCTACTTGCAACCATTAGTAGTCTGTATTTTTGCATTGCCATTTCTGGGAGGAGAAATCCTTTCTGATCTTGTCCTTTTACAGGAACTAGCACCACAGAAGGCTTGATCAGAGCTCCTAGGCACTAGGTTAATCTACTACTGGCTTTGAAATAGATAACTAACAACCCTGCAGCCAACGACTGAAAGCCAGTTAACAGGTCTGCTTCCCAGTCCCATAAATAGATCAGTGCAATTAAAATGTGCACTAGCTTAAGCTTTCCATTTGTCTAGTTGATTCCAAGCCTACCTTGTACGTGATGACACTGCTACCTACTAACAGAATATAACCTGAACCCAAGAAACGGAGCAAGCATTATATGTATATATATATATATATATTTTTTTTTTTGAACAAGTTTCAAAGTCAACATCAAATGTACACGCTTACTTCTAAAAGCCAATAATCCCTGCTGGTGCAAACCAGTGCTGTTATCAGACTGCAAACTAAAGTCAAGGGGCTGTCAAGCAGAATGAAGAAAGAATGATTTGCAAGGGAGACAATACATCAGAAATACGTCTGCATTTGAAGTTTCCCGATAGCATTAAATAAACTCAAGGTCAAAAATTAGCTATCCAAAAATATACACTGAAAAAAACAGCTTAATATCTGCAGTTCAGTGGGGTTTTTTTTCACTGACTTAAACAGAAATCGCTTACTAGTTTCTTTCTCTTGAAAAAAAAAATAGCAGTCCCTGAAGAGAATTATTTAGTTTATTTGAGACTGTAAGATATGTCTGTTAAAGTCATATCTTCTTCTTCTAAAAAGAAGAAGAATAAAAAGGTCTGGGGCAGGGAGAATTTAAAAAAAAAAAAAAAAAAAGCACCCATTCATTTAACTGCTCTGATTTTTTTTCACTGTTTCTTTTCTTAATATTGAAGTACCGAAGAAGGGATACTGGAATGATACTATGCAAGAAGCCTATTTCATGAACCATCAGTCATAGTTCTCCTCTAAAGGAAGACAGTTGGAGGGCTTAATCCCTTGCCCCAACTGGGGGTGTCTGCTGGTTATCCAGTACATGCACACTAGTATCTTCTTTAAAGCAAACTACTTTCATTACAGATCACTTGAAGTAGTGCACTATAATTTTAGTTAGCTTGGCTTTTCCCCAAGTTGTAAAGCAAATAGAGGACTGTGTGTTAATCAAATGGCAAAAGGTTCAAGAAAACAGTGCAAGTATTCCATAGTCTGCATTTATTTCAAGTTGGTTTTGGCCCATGCACTCAAACAGGCTTGGCACTCAAGTGCTCTTCCTTCCCTATGATCAACAAGATGTAGCTGAGTTTCAGGGAAAGGGAATTTACAGGGGTGTCTGCCAGAATTTGCCTCCAGCCTGGATCTGGTAGAGTCACGATTAGCTAGATTTTCAAGCACACTGCCAAAGTCTAGGATAGGAAAAAGGAATGTGGGCTTATACTGATTTGGGGAAAGTGGTTGACTGAGTCATCTTAAAAGTCTAGGAAAATGATTTCTCCCCGATGATGTATATTTTCTGTCAGGGAAAGCAAGTGTTATTTAAATTCACCCATAAGTAGTTACTGAGATCATAGCTACTCAACACTAACCAAAGCACAAAAGTTAAGGAGCATGAATGAAAGTCAGCCATGTCCCAGAGGGAAAGGGATTAACTATACAGATTAACTGTTATCATACTCCTTATGCAGGGAACCCATGGAGAGCTGCTGACTAGGATTTTCAGAAAGCTAACAATTATAAAATAAAATACGTATTTCAAACATAACACAGCTTGCAACCAAGTATTATTCTTGTTCAGAAAGGACTATATTTAATTAGCAAAACCATTTCTGAAGATCAGAAATATTACTTCTCCTCAGTGGTCCAAAAGGTAAACGTTAAGAAGTGGGAATAAAATATTAAGTGAATCTTTACATCATGAAGACATTAGTCCACACCTGCCCTCGCACAGTAAGTTTCAAAAACTGACACTTTTCATTTCAGCTGCCAAACACTTCCTCAACTCGCCACCTAAAACTGGGGCCCTCCTCAGGTTTCAGCTGCATGTACAAGCCATAACAGCTGTGAAACGTTCATGATGACTACAGTAAGAGTGAAGGAAGGTAGGAAGTTGCTACAATGCCAGCAGGACGATCTTCATCATGTTTAAAAACATGTTAGAGATTAGAGATTGGTAATATTGCTTGGAGAGTAATTCTACATCTTCAGGTACCAGCTTTTTCTTTGGCCAATCTGATCAACATGAATATAAATACACGTGTGTGTGCAAATGGATGCACACATATGTGTGTATAAGAACATATGTAATTTTTGTGGTATAGTATAAACATTTCTTTAAAATTTCTGAGGATAAATCATTCTCAGATTCCTTCACTTTTCTCCAGCAGTCCCCTACACATTTATTTCTTTGACAAAACGTGGTGCATCTGCCACAAACAGTAATAACCACTTACCATTTTTCGAATGAAAGACTAGCAAATATTCGTTAGGCTTCTTCTCTTACTCCTTAATGCATCAGAAAACACACACAGTTTTTCTCTTTCTCCTCCTATACAAAATCTTGGGGGACCTTAGATAAGTTCTTAATTATTTGCTTTTAAGGAAAAGATAGAAGTTGAAATTTGTGAGGGGGATTTGTTTCTGTAGAAAAATAACATATAACAAATTATGGGTTGTTTTGATTTGGCACTTAAAATGCCACCCAGGATGCTTCCTATAAGCAGCATATTTGAAACTGAATATTAAAGTAGAGCAGAAATACCCAAGAGAAATTACGAATAAATTATTTTCTTCCTGATTACAGCACACTCTCTGTTCTCATTTTACAGTCTGCAGAAGTTCCCCGCATAACAGGATTAATAGCAACAGAAAGTTATTCGGTACAAAAATCATTGTCGAAGAAGCTGCAGCAGTACCAGCAGCAAAGGGAAACACTTCTGTTTTTGCAGGGGTGAAGTGTGGTCTGCAAAACAGACTCTAGATGCATTTGACATTAAGAGAGAAGATGACAGGCCCATTTGATTGCACTGCATTGGTCGCACAGACCCACAGGTTTGTCCTGGCATCAGCCGCTGCTCTTGTTCCTTCCCCCGTAAAGAAAACATGCCTTTCCCAGAGGTAGTTCAGTGGAAGTAGAAAAGGCTCCTCAGAGCAAGTTAAGAGTAAAATAGGTACCACAAAAATAGCGTGTTCAAAGAAAAGGGAAGACCCACCCTTACACATACACACACACAAAACACACCTCTGCCCCAAGCCCCGTTACAGAACACAGCAATAGGCAATTAGGCCTTCAGAGGCTATTACATCACTCTAAAACAAATACATTAAACATCTTAGTGTAATATTGTGTGTTCAAGACAAATTACTAGTAGGTGAGTCTTTCTAGGCTCTCATGAGAAAGATTCTAGCAAAACAAACAAACAAAAAACAAACACACACAAAAAAGCCCATAGCAATAAAAAGTTTTTCTTTCAATGCCCCACAGACCCAGACCAGAGAGTTCTCCTGAAGTTGCTCTGGGAGAACAAAAGAGAACCAGACTTTCCTGTAGGTTTTAACCTACAGGACCTGCTTTGCATGGGAAAGCAGAATGATGGATTCAAAGTCACAGATCAAGAATGTAATAGTGTGGGCAGAGCCACTGGTCAAGCTTTCAAATGCTAAACAAACCCAGACTAACTTGTTTGCTGGATGAAAGGAAACCTCCATACACTCCATCCTAGACAGTTTTGAAACACATTTCTACCTAGAAGTTAAAGCAAGACTGACTTCTTTCTAAAACTCGGAGGCCCTTTCCTCAAGTTTATTTGGTTTGTACAGGTAGTACTCACGCAGGTTTTGTGGCCACTTCTTCATGGTTTTGCTTTAAATGTCAAACAAAAATTACGGATGACCTCTGTTCCCGTAACAGAGGATCAGAAACTGACACAAAAGTAAGATTATACAGTCACTACCATAGCAGGAAAGAACTTCATTTCACTCATCGAATAATCAAAATAATTATGCCAAATTTAAGGGTTGCTCATATATTACTATAAGGCTGAAAGCCTGTATTTTTGAAGTGAGCAGTGTTTTTGGACAGTGAGCACAAGACACTATAAAGAAAGATTTCATTTTCAAAACCAAGCTTCTGGAAAAGCCAATCTCCACTATGACATGCGATCTTAAAAGTGACAGAAGATCTAGTACTGAGTAGCTGGACTACAAGAATTAATAATGTAGCGCAATGGCACAATCTTAGTGCAAAAATACTTACAGTAAGTCATAAATAAACCAAACAATAAGTTTCATGACAGGTATTCATTTATGAAAAAAAAGCTTGTAAGATAATCATAATTATTTGCTAATTTTAAATTCTCACAGATAAAGTAAGCAGTCTCTCTCCATATATTAACTATACCTGTTTTTCCAATAAACTTTATTTCACTTTTGAAAGAAATCCCAGATATCAAAGCTAGCATTCAACTACCTATCATGCCCAGCGACTGAAACCGAGAAATGGATCATGGATATAAAGGAGACAAAAAAAGCCGCAGGCCATTTTTCTTCCCCTGCCCCACTTCCCATAATAAAATACTTAAGAACAGTTAGTTTATGAATAAGCATTGTCTAAACCACAAGCCATAGAAAATCTGCCCATTTAAATGCTAGACAGGAGCGTTTAGGAGCCTGGAGGAAGTGAGAAAGCCCCTTCACTTCAACGAGCAGCCCCTGTTGGTCCTGGGACACGAGCATGGGATCCCATGGGAGACTGCCTTGAAGTGCAAAGGTGCTTGAAGAGCTGGCCAGCCTCCAGGGACAAGCGGGGTCCATCGCAACACATGGTAAAGAAGCAGGTCCATGCCAAGAGGGCAGCCCTGCTGGATGGGAAGCACCTGTCTGGGCCCAAAGCTCCGTGGGAAGGGGGCAGTGGAGGGGGCAGGGGCAGAAGCACTGTCCAGGCAAAGGGCTGCGCAGCCAGAAACCGCTGTAGGAGAGGAAGGGCCTTCACAGGTACCTCAGCAGCAGAAGGAAGACCTAAGGAATCAGGGGGCCTGCTACCGAACAAGCTGGGCAAGCTCACTAGCGACAAAATACATGGAAAGGGTCAAGAGCCCAATCTCTTCTCTCTGGCCTACCAACAAGATGTGCTCTTGGGGCGAGCAGCAGAGCTTGCCGAGAGAGGTGCTAGCCTCCAGGGAACTAGAGGCTGGTCAGCCTAATCCAAGCCCTGGAAAGAATATGGAGCAAATCCTCCTTGAAGCTCTTTCCAGAGACACGAAGGACAAAAACATCTCTGCAAACAGCAAGCATGATTTCCAAAGGCAAACTGTGCGCAGCCAACCCAGTTACTTTTTATGGTGAAGCAACTGTCTCTGTGGATGAGGAAAGAGCAGCAGATACGGTTTACCTTGACCTTAGCACGTTCTTTGACACAGCCCCTTTAGTACTGCTGCAGCCAAACGAGAGAGGCATGGACTAGACTGGTGAGCAGAAGGGTCAGCGAAAAGCTAGCTGGACTGCCAAGCTCAAAACGCAAATTTGCCACAGTGAACTAGCAGCCAGTACGAGTGACATTCCTCTCAGGCCAATCCGGACAAGAGAAGACAACACACCTAGTTTACAGCTAATGCCAAACCAGAACAGCAGTTGAGAAGCTGGAGAGCAGAGCTCATGCTGGTAGGGCCTCAACAAGCTGGAGGAGCAGGCTGACGAGCCTCATGAAGCTCAGCAAATGCAAAATCTTATACCTGGCATGAAATTACCCATTGCAACAATACACACTGGGAACTGATTGGCTAGAAAGTAACTTTGCAGGTAGGGTCCTGTTGGATAAATGGTTGGACCCAGGTCAGCAAGGCATTCTTGCAGTGACGAAGGCTAGGCTTCATTAAAGAGTGTGCCAGCTCACCAAGAGACATGACTAACATCTTCCCCTTGACATTCCTGAGGCGTCAAATGGAGTGTTATACTCAGTTTTTGTCTTCCTGGTACAACACTATAGAGAGATTTGAGGTGAGGGGGAGAAGGGTGGAGAGGGTGGACATATGATGTAAGACTGAAGGAGATGGGTTTGCTCAACCTAGAGAAGGGGAGGGGAGGGGAAGCTTAATTGCTGTCTTACCTACCTAATGGTTGCGCATGGTTGAATGGTTGAAAAAGAGAGACAAGCTCTTCCCAGCGATGCATGGTGAAAGAAGAGACAATGGTCACAAGTTGCAGCAAGAGAAATTCAAACTAGGTACAGTAACGATAATAATAAAAGAAACATAATTAAGATCTTTAGAGATAGAAATGGTTCTTTCCAGAGAGGCTGCAGAAACCCTGTTCTTGGAGATTTTCCAAACTTGATTGCACAAGGCTCTGAGAAACTTGATTTGATTTTGAAGTCAGTACTTCTCTGAGCGAGAGATTGACCACATGCCCCACAGGTCCTTTCCAGCTTTAATTTTTATGATTTCCTTAAATGATGACATTATATGACATTATTAATATATCTCTACATACTTGTGATGCATTCCATAATAACCTCTATGCTGAGTAATATCTGCCCTCCACCTGGAAGAAAGATGGCAATCTCATTCCAAGGTTCAAACAATCAAAAGGAGTCAGGGAACTCCTTTTTAGGAATTATATTAATATCACTATAGACAGCTGTAAGTGCTAAAAGTAAAATTCAGTCTCTACAGAAAAAGGAGGAGTTTGAAGCAGGAATCCCTACACTTCATAAGACCAACCATTGCGTTTCATGATTAAAAAGTTAAAATTTAGAACACCTTTCTTTATAGAAAGCAGGATCTAAATAAGGCAACAAAACTACTTTTTTGGTCAGTAACCATCCTGACTATCATAATCCATGTACCATAATATTATACATGGGATCTTCAAGCAGACTGAGAAAGATTGCTTTCTCTCTATACAGGCTAGGAAAAATAATTAAGTGAGTCTGAGTTCCTCCCTCTCTCTCTCAATAATAAAATTATTGCTAATAGTAGTAAGCAGAAGCTTGTGGAAAAGAACAAGCAAAACTCCAGCATACATAAATGCAGAACAATCATGCCTCCACAAAGTTTTGAGATGATCAGGCTGCATAATAAATCAGTGCTGCAATGAAATCTGATTTTTTTTTTGCAGAGCATCTACTTTTTCAAGGCTCAGATTCATAACAATATAATCTGTGCAAAACTGATAACTGTTGATATCTAAGAATTGCTTTGCCCCAACTTTATGCTCTGGATTTTGCTTGCAGTATATATTTATAATTACCTTTTCAATTTAGACGAGTATTTGTAAAGTCAATGCCTTTGACTCAAGGTAGTTATTTCGATCAGAGCCTTACATTCAGCAAGCTACCTCCTTGGGTACAGACAAGAGAATTCATCCTTTACCAACTGTATGAAGTATTTGGCTCTAATGTAAAACATTTTATAGAGAGATGTGAATACATCTCTGTGTGTAAATATACACACACACACACTCACCCCAGTGTGTGCATACACCCCTACGTACCCACAAGTACAGTGACATTTTAAAAACTCTGCATGAAGATGCTGAAGGGCTTTTCGTCAGAAAGACTGTTTTTCAAAATGCACTTTTTGATCTGTGATGTCACCTTAGCCCTTGGCAAGATTTTCACAAGGATTCAGCTCTGGTTTGGTGCCACATTTGCTCTAGAGCGCTACAGAGTAAGACATAAAAATACCACTCAACTCACAGCTCAGCATTGTACCACACAGGTTCTCCATGGGGGTTCTTCAGACAAACTCACTAGACCAAGTAAGGACCGCACAGCTTTGAAGTACTGTGACTTCTTAAATACACCACGGGTATAACTCTCCTCTCTAGGTGATAATGAGGTTTTCTGTCACATGGCGGGAGGGAGGATATCAGTCACTCTAAGCTATTAATATCTATTTTTCTTTATTAAGCTCTAGTTTAAAGATATTACTGTTTAGGTCCAAGACAAAATTCAGAGTGCAGTTCTCAGAGTCACAGATGGGTGGAGAACTATAACCACAGTAACAAGCAGCAGATTTCCCTCCCGACAGACAGTGGTACCGGCAAAGCGTCACTCCGACTGTCACCACTCAGTGCACCCACAGATGTCACAAGTCAAAGGCAGCGAGAAAACTGACAGTGGAGTTAAAGACTGGGTCTGCGTCTGGGCGTGCATATCAGTGAATAGTAAAATTGCTGTCTGCTTAAGCACTACTCTTCCAAAGTATTTTTTTTTTTTAAATCTTGGCATTCTTTAATCCAAGCTACTTCCTATTTCCTTAGAAAAAAAAACAGTTTTCCGAACAAAAGATGTTTAATATGCNCAAAGTATTATTATTATTTTTTTTAAATCTTGGCATTCTTTTATCCAAGCTACTTCCTATTTCCTTAGAAAAAAAACAGTTTTCCGAACAAAAGATGTTTAATATGCAGTGAACTAAGCAAAAGGAAAATATGCAGATATATTAAAAATAAATACACTTTAAAATGCATTGAGTCTTAGTGCTCATTAAAGAAGCAAGCCATACTGTTCTAATGCAATTTTATTAGAATGTTTTAAAAACACACTCTGACTTTAAATAATTGAAAAAGCCATCTCACGTTGCCAAGCAATAAGATCATCCCTACGCAAGGTAGATGATATAAATTTCTGGGGAAAAAATAATCAGATATTGTTCCTTGCTTCTCTGATCTTATGGATGAAACATAGGCATCTAATGTAAATGCATGCAATACATCCTATCACATGAGAACTTCAAGAAAGAACAACTTTTTTTTACACAAAAATTGCAACTTCTGCTTCTATCCAGCATCAGAGAAAAAAAGCCAATTCTTCTGAGAGAATTTTTGAAAAGCACACAGGAAGTCTTTTAATAGCCAGATGTTCCCAAATCATTAGCTCATTCCGTGTACAGCATCTTTTTGGCCCTTCGCTCAATATTGCCTTCTCTGTCTCTTCCAATTTTCATGTCTTTTCTTACCTTATTAGAGCTCTGTATTTAAATGAAGGGCCCAAATTTCTTATAAGTCAGACTTCCACCTGCTTGCTTTATCCCTTAAACAATGTAAAAGCCAAGATACACACAGATTCCAAGAGCGAGTGGGAGGACAAACGAAAGTAGATTTTACACTTGTAGTTACCTTTGCATAAGAAACCACGTATCTTGATGCTCCTACACGGGCTGTGAGTGTTTAACGGTTTTAAGAATGTAACAGCAGGTTATGTGCTCATCCAATCTGCTGGAAAAACTTTTAAAATTAGAGGCATCGGAATGAGCAATACCTGTATCTTCATAAACAATAGCTATAAAACCCAAGCAGCTTACAGAGGAGAGTTATAGTAGGCTGTCATGTCACTTTATACAGGCATTTCTCTGGCTACAACTGAGTTCAGAAGGAACATTTGCAGATGCAAGGAAGGCAAGGCTATAGTTTTACCACCCTCTGGCCTTCCTTCTGGACGGCATTGACATGATTTCTAGTATTGTTTAAAACACTCGGCCCCAACATTGACTCGAGGAATACTAAGCCCAGCCCGTCCCTGTAATAACCAGAGTGATGAAGAGCAGCTCAGCCTACAGCTACCCGTGTGTGGTCTTGATCTCAAAAACCGCAGCTTTAGGCTGACCCCAGTGAGCCCGAGCAAGAGATTTGCAGCGGATAAGGCTGCAGAAGCAGGAGTCGTCGCACAGCACAGAGCAACAGCCCTTGGTTTAGCAGAGAACAACTTAGCCAGGGCCTGTTCTTAACCCTGCCTCTAAAATGCCCAGTGATCTTGGGCAAGTCAATAGACACCCCCCCACCGCTGGAAAAATACACTACTTTCTCATCAGGGCAAAGTCTTCTGAATGCTACGGGAAAGGTTGCCAAGCACTACAGTGGTAGCTGTTGTAACACAGTTCTGTAACAGGCTTGCTTTTAATCTGCTTCAGGTAAACATGTGATTTATTACTCACCAATTATGTTTTCATGAGAGATCGGAGGTTGGTTATAAAAACTTGTGGAGAAAGAGGAAGCTAGAGACACTTCTTACAAGTACACACACATTCTTTATATCAGATATTTTAAAATCCTCGCTTTTTGGATAAAGAAAGTATTCACACACACACATGCACACAAGGATCTAGTATATTGAGTAACTGGTCCATTGCCCGCGTTGCTTAATTCATAGTCCCACCTACATAATTACTTTCTGCAAGCTTACAATGGCAGTTCTAGAAATAACTTAGAAATAAACCACAAAATTCCTCAAAATGGAATGTCTAAAATGTACGTTAATAGCACAGTTTGTTACCAGAAATGCGCAGTACCAGAACATTTCATCACCCTTACACCACCTCAGAATACAGTTTATTGCTAGAGAAGCACTGCATTGGCAGACAGCAGCCAAGCGCCAAATGAAAGCCACTCTCCCGAAGCATGAGAACGTTGTTCCGTCAAATAAGTTAGGAAGATGGGTATTATTTAATGAGTAAATAAAATTTGCCTGGTAAGGTATTCTATTTAAAGATGAAAACCACAGAAATTTACATCAGAGCTGGCTCCACAAACTGAAAATTCCAGAAAGCGAACACACTCAGGGATTCCTACAGCAGGATATTTGAGAGAGCTTTCACAGAAGCCTATGTGTCCAACAGCCGTACATGTGGTAATATAATTAAGTTAATTATCTCTCATGTGCTGGCTCCTGCCTGTCCATGGTTTGCTTTCATAACTCTGTGCCTTCATTAACACACAAAAAAAGCTACTCGCCTGTCTGTCACAGTAGCACTTTTGCTCCAAAAGACATTTTTCAGCCTTAACAGTAGATTTGAATGAACAGGTGGATTTTTTCTGCTTCAGTTTGCCCGAAGCATGGAACTAGAGCCTTGAGCAGTTGTGTTCACCAACATGACGATTTACTCCATTTCTCTAAGCTAACTGGCTGCCACAGGTTGCTGCATAAATATTAAATACAAGATCACCAGGAGAATCTAACTTGTGCCAAAAGCCAGGAGACGTTCCGTTTTAAGTTCTACCTCACCCCATTTCATCACCTTATTTAATTTTCACCAGAAGTGTCTTGTGTGTCTGGAACTTTAGGTTTGCTCTACCTAAAGCACACACATGGTTTTCAGCTGAAGAATAAATCATGCGCTTGGGTTTATTTTTTGAAAGCCAGATGTTTTCCAGTGAACATTTAAAGTCTTCTCATTTTCCTCACAGTCCTAGAGGATCCAGTTACACATGACATTCAGTTAGTTTTGGTAAATTTACCCACTGAGAATGTAGACCAAGCCTGAACGCATTCCCTCATATAAGAAAATAAAATAACTCCTTTTAATCAGTTGACAGAAAGCAGGTAAAGGCTGATGACAAGAACCAGCCATGCGAACTCATGCAGGTGCCAAAGATTCATATCCCCATCAATTGTGCACACTGTCACGGAGTGAGATGCTCATCCATCTCATGACAGAGTGAGACCTGGCAGAAATGTCAAGTCATTGGAATGAAGCTACCAGTTCCTCAAAAAACAGGGACGACATGGCAGGCAACTCAAGCAACTCACCTGAAACATGGGGCTCCCACAAAAGTGGGCGCCAAGAAGTGGGTGGGACACGGGCTTGGAAAAGGCTCCTCACTGACACACTAGCAAATTGCCCCAGCACTGCAGCACACTCGGGTCTCGAGGCAGGAGATGCCCCAGTCCCACTCTGCCACATCCTCCACTTTGCTCCTGCTTCCAAATGCATCAGCCTAGTGGGGACAACCGCCCTCTTTGAGCCCCACAGTGCCATGTCAGCCCTTTTAAGTAGGCTCAGAAAAGTCAGAAAAGGGCTTCCCATCAGGGTGGCAGGTTGAATTGGCTCTGCGAAGGGTCTACCCAGTGCCAAAGCCAAGAGATCTGCGTAATAGAGTCACTGCATCAGTCTCACTCATATGAAGGTTCTCTGCATCCTTCTCTGTCATTATCCCCAAGCAATTTAGACACTCTAAGATACCCTACCCACTTCCAGCTGCCACTTCATAAGAGCATGAATCTACCAGAAAAGCCTGGGAGAATGTCTACCAGCGCCCCGAGGACTGCCCTAATAACTTGGGTATATTAGATACCTATGTGCTACTAGGCCGTGTTGGATATCCTATATCCAGGCACCTAACTCAACATTATTTAAAAAAAAATAAAATAAAAGCAGAAGTACATGAGCAATGCCTTTAAGGAAGACTCTGTAAAACCCTCAAACTCAAGTAGCAGATAAGAAAACACTAAAGATGATAGGTGAATAAAGAGTTGGAAAAGCCAAACAAAACACAAAAATCAAGAATCATTTAACGTCATTTTAAATTCTTTTGAGAAACTGGATGACCACTACAAGATGTTGACTTTAAGGTCAGAAAATACATTGAGAAAATCTTAAAAACAAAACAAAAGATGCAAACAAAAAATCTCACATCATCAACATATTGTCACTAACACTAACTCCCTGTTTCACTAACTCCCTTTACCTATATCTTATTCTTAAAGAAATATACTATCAAGGCACACGTCTTTTTGCTTTTGAAACTGGGAACACCTTAATAAGTGCCCAGAACCCTTTTAAAGTCTTTTGCTTCCCGTCCTATAGAGGCCCCACAATCTTCCTCCCAGTAAAAGTACTGTGAATTCCAGGAGAGGGGCCAGGGGCTCCAGTAATTACTGACATTGTAGGGTTTTTTGCCACTCTCTGATCTGAGGAAGGGAGTTGCGAGCAGCAGCCTCCTGCCCACACAGATCAGCGTAGCTGGTTGAACCTTCACCCTGCAAAGGTCACATGGTGGAGACTCCAATTTAAGGGTCAAGGTAGGTCAGAGGAGCCCCTCAAACCACCTCCTCCTTTCCTCCAGAAAGGAAGGGCTTTGTTCCTCTTTCTCCTGCCACCTGTTTCCTCCAGGAGGTACAGCCAGAAGCAGCACAGAGGGGCTTCCATTAACCACTTTGACTTGACAACTTTCTAAGGAACTATTCAACTTCTTCTCACTCTGCTACCTCTCTGCTGGCTCAGTGAGCTGACCAGCTTTACAGACCAGGGGAACCAAACCAAAGCAAGAAGTCTTGTTCTTCACAGCCACAGTGCCCATGAGACCCCCAGCCCAGCAGTACCAGCAGAAGGACAAGTAGTACCAGCGTGGAGGAAGGTGCATGGGGTCAAGGGCCCTTTCCCAGTGGTGAGCCACCCAGTGCACTTTTACCCTCACACCTCCCTGTTATCAGGGAGTTCCCATTACACCCAAGTGCTGCTGATCAAGTCTGTATGAGATCCCTGATTATTGTTTATTACCGTGGTCACAAGCATTCTGGTTTTGTTGCTGTTGTTTTCCCCTCCTTCAGATATTTCTGATCTTCCCTGCAACATTACTAAGTCTTCTTGCTTACCCCAGTGCTTTCCAATTAAGCTGCCACCGCAGAAAACAAGTAATGGTGAAACTAAACAAACAAAACAAGCATGTAGGAAGCTCCAGAATTCACGCTGCTAATGCAGCCTCAATTGGGCTTTTTCTTCAAAGACAGCATGAGGCAACTTCCATCTGCTGAGTCTGTTTTGCTGCCTCATGATTGCAGCACTGTCCAGCTCAAAGGCCTGATGCTCAAGAATGACAGCAGAATTAGTGAACAAAGCTCTCCCCTCCTGGACTTCTACCTAGTTGACCACAAGGGTTGAAAGATGCGGAAGCGACTGAAGTGCGGGAAGGAACAGGGAGCACAAGCATATGACTTAGGCACAGTTCTCCAGGGCAGCTTTCAGCCCGTGCCTGAACAGTGCCGCACGGTAACGCGCAGAGCGCCCGAGCTCGCCGCCTGCCTCCAGGGCGGCTGCATTAGCATGGTGCTCCACCAGCGCCACGAGCTTGCTGTTCAGCAGGATTAATTAGCCTGAGCAGAGTGCTGCGCTAATGTGATTATATTGCTCCTAGTACCTGAGCTAGCTCATTCATCCTTTTCAAATCCTTTTCTCAGAAATGAAAGAGTTCAATTTTTGTTACTTTTCTAATGCCTAAATAATTCAATCACTATTTTTCTCCCTTCTCTCTTCCCAAGAGAGAGGGTTTGGACTTGGAAAAGATTCAGTCAGCTTTCCCTAGCTGAAACGGTGCATCTCCTGCCTCCTTAGCCCGTCCCCAATTTCTTTGTCCTCTGCTAATCACTGCTTTAGTTCCCATCAAACTGTCACCTTTTGCATACTACCTGTGCGCTTGCAAGTCACCCCTGGCGTTATTCCTGGTGTCACTGTTGGCTGCGGCCAGACAACGGGCTGAGACCGTTCCCCTCACACACACCAAAACATTGCCAGAGTCTCCGTTTCAGTTCATTCCCCCTTTTTACAGATAGGGGACAGATACCTCGGGAATCACTCGCTCCAGGAAGGGCCCTCTTGCCTATCTAGTTGGTGACTGTGAGCGACAGAAGGGGAACACCAACCACAGCCTCCTCACCCAGGCCCACGCTGCCAGTAGGACACAAAAAAACAGTGACTCGCATGTGATGTTCCAGGTACCCAGATCGTGCTCCAAGGCACAGAGACACCAGAGCATCACTGAACCTGCCTGAAGGGCTCAGGGACTAACAAAATACAGCTCCCTGCTGGTATGCTTGAAAGCAGCTGTACCACTTTGTTGAAAGGGGTGTTTTTTTCCCAAAACATCTGGCCTGAGGAAGACAGTCAGCAGAGGCAGCATCAGGGCAGCCAGTAAATAATTAAAAAAAAAAAAAAAAAAGCAGAGACACAAGCAACGAACAGCAGTTTGTAACAGGAAGCATTGAGCAAACTTCTTTGCAGGCAGGACGGCCTTCCAACGGCCGCGTGCAGTTCCTCATGTGAGGGGAAACGCGGCAGGCGCTCCGCTCGTCGCCGGCCTGCGGAAGCGGCACCGCATGCGGCTCGCGACTGCAGCACCGTCCTGCCGCGGGGGCAGCGGGGCCGTGGCCCCACGGCGCCCTTCTGCGCCCACCTCGCCGCTCCGCAAACTTTCCATGACTCTCTTGCGGGAGAGACTCCATGGAAGCAGAAAGAGTCTTCAGAGTTTGCACCAGCTGCTTGCAAACGCAAGGCAACCTGAAAGGGAGCCTGAGCTGGCAGGTCCCTCCGCTTGCCTGCGTGTGCAGTTGAGTACAAAGTTCATTCTTGTAAAAGTTACAATTTACTGCTAAAAACCTTGGAGATTAGAATTACAGCTTGCCAGTAAAGATACAATGAAAAAAAAAAAAAAGTGGACAAGGCATTGGAAAGACATGGAATAGGGGCAACAAAAACAGCAATATATGAAACAATGGGCAGCTAAGAAAACAAGTTGACACAGAATAAGATACATTGTTTTAACGACAGAAAAAAATAAAAGCAAGGCTTATTCTTCAGAAAGGGGAAAAAATGAAGAGTGACGAAGTAAGTGAGGAAGTAAGCAGTAGGTTAGGAAACTCCTAGAAGTAACAGAAATAATATTAAGGGAAACATACTGAGACACGAAGAAAATAGAGATCTGAAAACTCCATGCAGTCTTTCTGTCATTTCCTATGCTTGTGTTGCCAGACATCTGGTTTGGGGGGTTGCTAGACTGTCAGGGGCTTCCAGGGGAAACAGGGAAGAAAGGAGAGTGATGGGATGGAAAGGAAGAAAAAAAACATGAAGAAGTACAGGAGTATCTATGTACATAAGCATGTATATGTGCAGACACACCCATACAAATACATGTACACATGTATTTCAATATATTAAAAGATAGATGGACTAGTTGCCATAGGAAAAAGCAGTGATGTACCCAAGTTCTTCCCCCAGCTTATTTACTTGTTGCACAGGGCACTGATCCACAGGAAAGCGCCAGCTCCTTCCTCCCCTGCATGCAGCACAGCAGGACTGGAGCCCTGTACGCCGCTGTGCTTCCAGGGCTTCCAGGATGGCAACTCCAGAGCCCTGGCAAATCAGTTTGCCGCTGCTTTTACTCGTGCCGTGTGCCTCAGGGAGGCTGCGTGTGGCAGCAAAAAGGAGAAAATTGTCTCGTGCACTTTTCATCAGGTCTGTAATACTCACACCGAGGGCTTCTCCCCTCCAAAAACCTCTGCACTGGCAATCACTGCTCATGACCGCCGCACAGTTTGCTAATGCACTTGGAGCTGTGGAGAGGGCTCCAGAGCCCCAACCCGAGGCGTGCAAGTGCTTGTTATTTGACATTTGGGTGATGTCAGCGCTCACTCCTCATACTGCTCCGTGCAAACGCATAAACAGTGAAATACGCACAAGTTTCAACCTCGCTCCTGTCCCTTTTTCCTTCCCGCAGAAGAGGGGACAGAGTAACTAGCCACTGATTCGCCAACCCCGATCCCTGCAACCAGCTGTGGGATAAAAGCAGCAGCCGGTAACGAGGGCAAGTTGGGCTGCGCACCAGGCAAAGCCCTGTCGGAGCAGCCCCGTTGAGACCCGCTCCGAGGCACCGCGTGCGCGGGGTTTCCGCAAGGAGACCCTTGGGCAGGGCCTCTCAGGGAGCAGAGCTGCGGGGAACTTGTCACGCGCGGGGCGACCGCGCGGTCACACGCACCTCGGAGCGCCCCTAACCCGCGCGCCGAGGGGGGAAATCCAAGCAAAGCCCGCGCGGGGAGCGCAGGACGGCGGCGGCCCCGCGCTCCCCGGCCCGCGGGCGGCGGCTGCG
>VWPW01030931.1:173422-208385 GCA_013389825.1 Crypturellus undulatus
CGGGACAGGACGGGACGGGACGGGACGGGCTGCACCGCGGGCGGGCGGGGGGCCGGTCGCGGGAGCACGCGCGGACGCTCCCCCCATCTCCCCCCGCCAGATGTGCACGCGCATACCTGCCCCCCCCCCCGCTCCAGGCGTGCAGGTACACGCGTGCGTGCCCCGGACACATGTGCACGCGTGAGCACGTGCACACACGCACACGCATGTTCCCAGGCTGCGCATGTGCTTGCACGCGTATCCCCACGCTGTGTTGTGCGCGCACATGCATACACACACGTGCCCACATGCACAGGCACATACACATGCTGTCAGGCATACATGCGTGTCCCCAGGCAGGCTTGCGTGGCTGTGTGCACGCTTGCACGCATACATGTGATACTCTCCTGCAGACACATGCACCCACGCAGACACATGTTTTCAGACACACATGCAGACTCACGTGGAGATCCGTGCGCATAAATGCACGGGCACAACCCCCATGCAGATGCATGTGTCCAGTGTGAATGCACCCATGCATGTGTGTGTAACACGCATGCCTGTGCACACACATGCACACGTGTACACGCAAATCCGCTCACACAGCAGCGCAGGAGGACCCAGCAACACCTCAGCTACCCACGTGGGCAAGGACAGGCAGCAGCGCAGGGCTGCACACAACTCCGTACGCACCGTTCTAGAAGGAGCTGGGTTTTTGTTTCTGAGAGAAAGCTCTTTTTTTTTTTTTCTTTTCTGATGGTAAAAAGTATGCTTGTTGATAGGAAGTAGGGGGAATATATCTACATGAGTGTGAAAATTTGCCTTTTTTTCCTATGCTGATGCAAATGAGAAAGCAACACACATTGGCACAAAGAAACTTGGTATTTGATGGCTGATCAAATCCCTGCCTCCTAACTCCCCAGGCTTTGCAAAAGTTTTGGAAAAAAATAAGACATGGATTTATTATTTTGCTCATGTTGCCGAGTAATAGAATGAACAGGGAGGATGTAATAAGCAGGGAAACAGCCACAGTAAAATGCTGGGCTGCTTTTGCTGGGAAAGGGAATCCAGCCAACAGCCAGAGGTTTATCTCAAAACTTTTGGGGAACTGACTTGGCGCTTACCTAGACTTTGACACAGCTGAGCAACAGTAAACTTCTCTTAATGTTTCCCCCAGAAAGCTAACCACAGAAATGAGAAAGAAAATAACGAGATGGGTCATTCCCAGAAGTTATGGTGCTGAGACTGGTTTGTTTGTGTATTTGCATTACTTTATTTTGCAAGGGGGAAAAAGAAAACAACAACGGTAGAGGGAAGTCTGTGCTTTAGGAAAGGCAGGGAGAAAGCATTGCATAAAGCTGTAAAGACTCAGTTTTGAAAGTGGGCTTGGCATGGGCCTAATTCTGCTCCCAGTGGAATTTGGGGGAGTTTTACCATTGACTTAGTAGGAATAAAGTGAGACTGCTGCCCAGTGCTTTTCCAAATCCCATTCTTTAGAAGTTAGAATATGTAAGAGATTAATTAAAAACAGGTTTAGGAGAGACGGTTACATACAAATGCTAGACTGAGTCCTGCAAAACTCCCTTAAGGATACCAGCAAAATGCTTGTGTAAAGTTTCAGGATTATAACCAAAACTGAAAGATCAGGGGCCCAATTTTGCATCCAGCAAAATCACACTTTCCTTTATTTTTTACAGTTTTTCTTTTAAATATTTTTTCTTTCTTTCTTTTTTTTTTTCCCTGAATTTTATTTCCCCACTTGTAGATAGGAATTGAACAATGAACACTGCGATATTGACATGCATTTCCCAGAAATGTGTAATGTAGCTGATAGCTGTGCCAAGATAAAACTGTTTAGGATTGAAGAATTCAGACTGCTTGGAAAAGGAGATTAAAATCTATGTTTTTTTTTTTTTCTTTAAAGGAACATTTTCAGAGAGCAGATATGCAGTTTAGCTATTGTGAGATGATCGACTAATGAGAAAACTTCCAAAATACCACTCAGCTTCAGTGAGCATGTTTCAATCACTGCATATGTGGGAGTATAATATTTTTCACAGATTGCCCTCAAAACTCATCACTACTTATGTGATAATATTTGGGGGCAGAATTTATTGCTGGAATTAGTGCCTTTCTTCAGCATTTTTGAAGTAATACCATAGGCTACCATGAGCTCTTCATGAGCTGATACAGTAGTTGAAAATACTATCACATAGGGTGCTGCTCCTGTGTCTCTTCTTCCTAAACTGAAGCACTTGCTCTCATCTGCCTATTGCTTTTTTTTTTTTTTTTTTTTTTTTTTTTTTGGCTTCCAGTGGTGTTCGTGAGGAGTTAAGCATAAACCCGTGCAGTTTCACTGCCACCATCATCGCTATCTTTGGGACACCCTGCTTACTTCCTGAGCGTGTGGGAAGCAGCATCAAGTGTGTGCTGTGCAAAGATAGAAATTGTTAAAATAATCTACCCTGTGGGGGGAAACCATGCTTGCAAGGGCAACAACAATGTAGGCCCTCAAGGAAGACTCCTCCTTGGGCAGATTCCTGCATTTTGCATGCGGGTTTTCCTATTGTGAACACCTAGCGCTACAAATAGTTACTGTTGAAGTCATGTGGGACCTATTCAGCGGGGCTGCTCATGCATGTGAAGTTACTCACACACATAACTGTTCACAAGATCGGGGCAAAAAGAGAAAAAATGCCTCAACCCAACATCATGATTCTAGGCCCCATTCCCCCTTGCCCCCCCGCTGCCCTTTTTTTGTTCAATAATTTACTTTAGTCAAAATACAGAACCATACTAAATATTCCAAAGAACATTAAAGCATGGAGTGCAGTTGAAGAAAAGTGCATACAATAGGTAGTGGAACTGAGAGGGATGCATTCTTGGAGTTTCTACCCGCTATGTCAGACAGGCAATGTGGCTATAAAGTTAATCCACATCGGTAGGTACTTAAATAGTGTCAAATAATCAGAATAAACTGCGAACAGATCGAGCCTGGTGTTTGTGATAATCTCCTAAGGATGGCAGTGAAAAACCTATCTGCCTGCACCCAAGGTTTGCATGAGAAAAGTGTTGATATATAGCTTTGTTAGCATATCCGCCTAGGGGAAACACTATTTTTCTTTTCTTTTCTTTTCTTCTTTTTTTTTTTCTTTTCTTTTCTTCTTTTTTTTTTTCTTTTCTTTTCTTCTTTTTTTTTTTCTTTTCTTTTCTTCTTTTTTTTTTTCTTTTCTTTTCTTCTTTTTTTTTTTCTTTTCTTTTCTTCTTTTTTTTTTTCTTTTCTTTTCTTCTTTTTTTTTTTCTTTTCTTTTCTTCTTTTTTTTTTTCTTTTCTTTTCTTCTTTTTTTTTTTCTTTTCTTTTCTTCTTTTTTTTTTTCTTTTCTTTTCTTCTTTTTTTTTTTCTTTTCTTTTCTTCTTTTTTTTTTTCTTTTCTTTTCTTCTTTTTTTTTTTCTTTTCTTTTCTTCTTTTTTTTTTTCTTTTCTTTTCTTCTTTTTTTTTTTCTTTTCTTTTCTTCTTTTTTTTTTTCTTTTCTTTTCTTCTTTTTTTTTTTCTTTTCTTTTCTTCTTTTTTTTTTTCTTTTCTTTTCTTCTTTTTTTTTTTCTTTTCTTTTCTTCTTTTTTTTTTTCTTTTCTTTTCTTCTTTTTTTTTTTCTTTTCTTTTCTTCTTTTTTTTTTTCTTTTCTTTTCTTCTTTTTTTTTTTCTTTTCTTTTCTTCTTTTTTTTTTTCTTTTCTTTTCTTCTTTTTTTTTTTCTTTTCTTTTCTTCTTTTTTTTTTTCTTTTCTTTTCTTCTTTTTTTTTTTCTTTTCTTTTCTTCTTTTTTTTTTTCTTTTCTTTTCTTCTTTTTTTTTTTCTTTTCTTTTCTTCTTTTTTTTTTTCTTTTCTTTTCTTCTTTTTTTTTTTCTTTTCCTCTCCTCTCCTCTCCTCCCCTCTTTCCTTCCCTAATTGAGCTGCATTATTTCCTGGATGCCTTCAGCTAAATTGGGAGAGAAAAAAGAAGTCTCCAGGCAGGTGTTTTGTTCTGCTGGGTGTGGCTGGGCACTATTCAGGCTGGTCATGCCAAGAAAATGCTGTGCTGTAAGTCTGGCTCCCTTCTGCAAAGGCAAATGTTGTTCTGTGGGATCGGCAGCAGGATCGGGAATCATTTTCCATGCATAAGCTGGGCATTTATGGAAAGGTAGAAATGCTACATGAAAGGTGGTGNAGGCAAATGCTGTTCTGTGGAATCGGCAGCAGGACGCAGCGGGATCGGCAGCGGAATCATTTTCCATGCATAAGCTGGGCATTTATGGAAAGGTAGAAATGCTACATGAAAGGTGGTGAGAGAGCAGTTTGAATACTGAAAGGAGAAGGCACTTTTCTATAAATGGACAAACTGGCTGATTGGTTGTATCTTGACCGAAAAACCTAGAAAAATACATCTAATATCTCTTTTTTTTTTTTTTTGTAACCTCCATTAGCACACCTAATTGTGAGTATTTCTATCTTCAGATCTTGCCTTGTGGTAGGGAATTGATTAGACTGCAAGTTTTAAAAGATACATATAACGGATATTAATGAATGGCCAGTTTTTTAATCACACTGAGCCCAGGCAGAGATATTGATCCCCTCCAGATGAGGAGTTTGTTATAGTACCAGTACCTTACAAGGGATTTACCATGTCAGTTCTGGTCAAGACTGCTTTTAAAAATTAATTGACACCTTCATTTAAGGCATAATACTTCCTTCCCTATCTTCAGAGATGCTTTTAATGGCCTTGCCTTTGGGAATGTAATTCTCCAACCCAAGTTAGACATCCAGTTCCTTACAGAGGGAGTAGTGTGACATAGACGTGGGCTTAACAGGGCTTACAAACAGGTTTTATAACTCCCAACATGCAGTTCTGAAGGAAGCTTTGGCCATTCCAAGACCAGATGTGTATGAAATTCTCTCTGTTTATCAGATTTTGGCACTCGACTGCTGCTCTGAGTTCACTGTGCGAGGAAAGTGTGATTCACATCCACGACAGCATCACTTGATCTTCAGTCCTAAGAGTACAGGGAATGTCTCATGCTTTTCTCTTAGATCTCAGAAGAAAGAAATATTGATCGTTTGCTTTACAGTCCTGTGGCTGTAACACTTGCTTGGGAAGTTGTTCAAAATATTTCCTAGTCTGGGGGGTTCAAATTCTCCTCTTTGGTCTTACAGTAGAATGATCTAGGCAATGAGTGCATTTCCCACCCTTCCTTTGGAGACCTGCTACATTGCAGAAAGGAGTGCCAGGCTCAGGCTTGGGGGGTAAAGACGTTTTCCAGGAGGGAGTGCATTTTAAAAGCCCTGAAGTGAGGATGCTGCACTCCAAGAGGAACCTTGGCACTAGCTTTAGAGCTGTGGAGATGGCAGCTTAGTCTCTTTCATGTGAGATGAGAGTTGAAGTTTGGCCTCCTGCTTTGAGGAACTAAAAAAGCAGAAGGAGAAAAAAAACCTGACAGACTTTCCCAAAGATTTATTCTAATTAAACACAAAATATGAGTGTGGCTAATACCTGAACTTTAGAAATATTATAGAAATGTAGCAGCAGTATGAAGCTGCAAGTTTACGGAATTTTTTTCTCTGCTCCTTTGGCTCTCTTCTGCCATGGCTCACTAATGCTATTATGGTTCTTTCTTCCCTGTGTCTTTGGAATTACTATTTCTACCTCTTCTGCCTCTTCATATTCCCCCTTGAGGGAAGTTTCTCCAAATGAAGGCAGCTCTGTAAATGTTTCACCCATATCAGCAGGATTCACCCAAACTGTCCAACTAAGAATCACTATACAGGGGCTTTGCTCCTTATCTCGTCTCTGAGATTTTGGTTGTTGCAGGACACGACCTGCAAGACATTCTGACACAAAAAGGTCTTTGACATTTTTTTTAGTTTTGCTATAGAAACATGACAGATATAAATCATTTTCTTCAATATCTAGCTAATCAAAACATGTGTGTGACCAGAATTTGAACTCTGATCACTTAGAGGTTAGTGTACAGGAAGCTAGCATACACCAGGAGGTATCTTTGATACCATCACACTAGAGTTGTAACTGGCTTTTCATTTCTCTGTCTCTCTCTCTCTCTCTCTTTTAATTACCAGTGTTATAGACTCTGCAATCCAACAGAGCAAGTAAACAAAGCCAAGGTGTATCATGTGCAGGGGAGTGGCATGCAAATAGAGGAGGAAAAGGCTTTCCTCCACGGAGATTAAATCAAGACTAAGAATAAAAAAAAAGAAAAATGCTTGTGAGAAGGCCCTTGGGAAAGATCTCCAAAGTGGCATCTTTTTCCTGCTGAAGTACAGACACTCAAGAGGGGAGATGTGGTGGTGGAGAAGGAGACATGGGCATCACAGCTGGGTCTCACAGTCACTCGACAGCTATATTTGGCAGCCCTTTCATGGAAATATCTGGACCTCTTGGCTGCAAACTAGAGCTGGCTATTTTAGTAAATACCCCAAGGAAAATTGGTAATTATTCTTCAGGGTGGAAGCTATCAACCTGCTGAGAGGAACTTGTATAAGTGAAATTAGTTAGACTTACTGCTAAGGGAAAAAAGTGTACTATAATAGATGATGGAAAGAATCAGAAGACGACCTTAAAAACAGAGGACACTGCCAATTATCCTTCCGTTTGCTTATACTAGAGGTGGTTGTTTTGCACAGGATTTTAATTTCATATTTAATGGCTCTGTGGCTATTTCATAAGACATAAAGCTGAAAATATTCCTGAGCTTTTATCACCCCTGACCATGCGTGATGCCATGTGGATTATGTAAATAGCCCTCAGTTATTATTTGAAATGGTGTCCCTGTGCTTCTTTCTTCCCAATGGCTATTTCTCTAACTAGACGAGTTAATTCTGCTCAGCAGCACATATTAGTAGGACAAGTACAGTTGAGGCTTACTGACTGTACCCTGATTGAATGAGGCATTAGTCTGACTTTATTTTTGAGCCTTCTTTAAAAGCCAGTTTCCCTCCTGAAAATCTTAAATGGCTTTTGGAGTTGTGAGCAGTAGAGGTTATACATTTATTTATTTATTTCCTTAATATTACCTATTGAAAATATTCTACTACTTACTAGCTCCGTCATATGGGAAAAGTGATGCAGCTTTTTTCCAGTGCTTTCTAATTAAGATCACGGCATGTTTCCTTTCATAGTCTGTCATTCAGAACCATTTAAGCTGTTCCCATCAGTGCTTGACAGATTCTCATATTCCAAACCATAAATGTCTTTTGGTGATTGAGAGTTATTTTTATTATTATTTTTATTATTTTTTTTTCCTGCCTGTGCCATTTGTGGGCTGACCTACCTTCACATGTAGTGATAATGGGTCAGATGTGTTCAGCTACCCTTGACTCACTGCAGGGGTGTTGCTTGGTACAGTCATCCACAGAGCAGCGGCTCTCTGCTCGCGTGTGTACCTGGGCGCCTGCTCAGTCCTTACATAGTTGGGGATTATTTGTCTTTTCTAAATGAAATCCAGGACTTCCAACCTCAGTTCAATACTGATTTTTTATCTTACTGGAACCCCCTCATTTGATTCACTGCTTGGACTAAATGATGCAGAAAAAAAAAATGCATCTGATCTGCCCTTTGCTCTTGCTATTTTGCCAGAACAGATTCTTATTGAAAACCTAGATAAGAAGAATGACTCTCACATTATTTGTCTGTGTGAGGGTGAGCCATGTTTTCCTCAGCTGTACCATAATGCCTAGCTGATTTCACAATGAGAACTAGTGTGTGGAATTTGCTTTGAAAATCTTGTGGGTGCAAAATTTTGCTGTTTTCTTTAGAAATTAAAATCTTCTCCAAGTTTACGGTGCTCAAATACTAAATCAAGGACATGCAGCACACCACTGACAATCCTTTCTAGATCAGTTTTGAATCGTTCCATTTTTCTGTTTACCTTCCTGAAAACAAGGTCTTCTTTCTCTCCACAGATGTCCAATGATCCCTGCATCTTCTGCTTTAATGACAGCTGCCAGTGTCATCTCTTGCTCTGCTCCTTTGCCCCTGCCCTGAGTTTGTGGTATGTGCTGCTTTCCAGACTTCGAGGCACTTTAGATCGTTTACCTTCAAAAAGCACCAAGTCACATGGGATCATAGAAAGACTTGAGAATGACTCGAGGTGTGAATTAGCAGTAAGGAATGTTTGGGCAGGTGTATTTCTGTGGAAGATGAGAATCAGGAAAATATCCCCAGGCTGAAAAGGGAACATAATTGAAGATAATCAAAAGCCAATGTTTTTAAGAAATGTTTCTTAGGAGAACATTCATAGCTCAAAGAAACTGATAAAGACTTGAGAATGGACTTTTCCCTTTTTTATTGGTACCTGTAGCATGGAGGTCTTGGTGCATGTAGGGTACTTGAAGGGATAAAGAGGGACTGCATAGGAACAATGCCCAGAGAAAGGATGGATATTTCCATCTAAGTCAAATCTGCAAGTTGTGATACACATGGGAGGAGGTTCTCTAAACTTTTCATAGCTTTCTTCATGTTTTTCTCTTTTATATTGTTTCTTTTAACTTCCCAGTCAGCAAGATGAGAAACTGCCATTGGTTTTATGAATAAAACTGCAGGTTAAGAGTAAACCTGGAAGGAGAATATTTGGTCTTTCTGACAGTGGTTAAACATCAGCATATTTAGATACAGTAAGAGATAATATACAGCATCTTCTCAGATTAACCAGTAACTGTGTACAATTTGAAAAATCATATTCCTTTCTTTATATCAAAATTATTTTTTGATTTATCATTGGAATCAACTATTTTGTTTGAGTGAAAACATGTGAAGACGTGTCTTCCTCCTTGTGTATTTGAATCAATAGATGACATGTGGCAAAATAAGTTAATCGTTAACATATGTATGTGAACTCAGAGGACAAATTCCAAACAGAGCAAAATGAAGCAGTAATCATGCTCCTAAAATCATACATTAAATCCAGGTTTTATCCTGTTGTTCCACTTGTTTTTTTTTTTTTTACCCCCATAGCTAGTGCAAAGGCACACAACTTAATGTTTGATCTATGGTATAAAAACATTGATTTGCAAACTGCTGTGGCACAGATCTTTAGCATTAAGATCTTTTTTTCTCCGTTTTTCTGTGAGATGTATTTCCTGATAGATAACAAAGAAGTTAACCATGTAGCATTTAAGCAGCTTCAAGTAATTTATGCTTTTCTCTAGATGGAGTGGAATAAATAACAAATCCATCCTACCTAGCAGGTAGGGAAAAATGTGTTTCTGTAACGATTCAGGCTGACATGACCTATCTGATGCCTTCTATGAGAGCTGGAACATATTGCTTTTGAAAAACCAGGTGGAGTTGTCCTGAAAGGACTTTATCAGAAGAGGCTTGATGTCATGCTGTCTCTTACTGCATCCTTGACATCTCTTTAAAGACAGATTTTCTGCCTCCTTTAATCTCCCTTTTTACTCCTCTGTTTCAGCTTTCTAGTGGAGATTTGCTAATGTGGGACTTGAATGACCAGGAAGATGGATAGTCAAATGATTGCCTCAGAATTTTAGCAGAAAACCTTTTATACAATACCACTAAAAAGTAACACCCTATTTGCTGAAGTTGTGTCAGAATATTTGCAGATTTCCAAATAACTAAATATAGTTGAAAGCAAGTTAGAAATTAATTTCTGACCAAGGCTGTGCTGGCTTTTAGGTCCCTCAAATGGGTCAGTGCACTGGGGAAATCATGTGCTGACCCATCCTCTCACAAGTCCTAACGTGGGCCTGTGGAACCACACTTGTACCACAAAAGTCTTTCTGGCAAGTTCTTAGCACCCACTGAGATATTTGTGCTAACCTGTGGTCCCATGGAACAACCACATCCTCATTTAAGCCATTGCCCTTCAGCACCTCCTAACTAAAGTGTGAGGTTGAGGGATATGGGCTAGTGCAAGACTTGCAGGTTACAGATTGCCTTCAGCCTCAGAGCCAGTACACCCCTAAAACCCGTCATGGTGATAGACCAGGCCGCTGACACCCTGTCATGCTTGTGTAGCCCCTACAGAAGTAAACATTGCCCTAGGCCTGGCTGGAGGTCATTGGCATGTCCTGCAATGGTCACTGTTCCAGCTTCTTTCTTCCATGGGGCGAAACAACAGGCTGCCGCAGAGTCATTGAAGTATGGACTATTTATCCATGGAATATGAACCATATAGAATACAGGCTGTTAGAAATATGAAGGTAGAGAGCAGTTCTTGGGGCTGTTTCTACATGGAAGGAGAAGGAATGAAGAAAAAGAGGTATCTGAGAACAAAAGTCCGTCCTTGAGGCATTGTATCAGGAGATTAGGTGTTCTCAGAACCTCCAGCTACAGTTATAACCCATTGCCAACTATTATTTATTGCCAGCTAAAGTTATAACCCATTTTATTGTCCAGGCGAAGATACTACTGTAGTTGTCTCTTGCATCAGCCACAGGCAAGAAAGAGGACTGAGAACAGCTAGCGCTACCTTCCAGCACACATGACCATTTCTTGTCCTCACTGACCTGTGATCATCTGGATGTTGACCAAAACAGTGCACAGTGACCGGGGAAAGTACACATAATGTAGTCAAGACAATTAATATCTGGGCAGCTTTCTGTTTGCCTTTGAGGGAGTGAAGCAGACTTCACTCTCTTCCCGTCATTGCAAGCATAACAGCTGCTGACAGTCTTGGAGAAACCTGAGGGCTGTGTGCGTGTAGTGGGAACTCAGATTAGGAACTCCTCCTGTCATGTTGGTGCAGCTGGGTGGCCAGATAGGCGTGAGGTTGCTCCACAGCTTTCTAGTGAGGAAACTATTGCCGCTCCCCATGTCTAACACAGGATGAGTGGTCATAAATTTGGTCAGGGCAATGTAATGAGACTGGGTAGCTACAACCTGGGGATCAACAGAGCAACGTGAGTATAATGGGATGACCCATGCTCAGTTCGTCATGTGGCTTGCACTGAAGCAGCTGGAAGTTAAGCAGATGCATGTGAGGCATTGCAAATGATATAAACCTTTCCAAATTATGATTGAGGTCTTATTTAGAGACATTTCCTTGCCATTATTGCTGTTTGATACTACCTAATTCTGTCCTATTTTAGTCAATTGGATTACTTACTGTGATGTGGAAATAATCTGTGTAATGGAGTGCCCAGCATGTGCTCAAGAAGCCTTGACCAAAAAAATTCATATAGTAGTGCTATTTCCTACAACTGTATCTGTTTATAAACATGGATTGGAGGTTAAACCATCAAGGCAGCAGGGTCGCTACCATGCTAGCTGGTGAAGTGACTAATGAATGGTTAATGGAGTGAAGTAAATAATATGATGAATGTGTAAATGTAAACAGATATGTAAATGTAAAATGTAAAACAGATAATACTGAATTAAAAACATGGAAATCTGAATCAGTTGCTTTTGCTGAATGCATTAGCCTAAAATGCATTACTCTACTGTCTTTCCCCAAACAGGATGGGTGGATATAGAAAACGAATCCATAAATAGAAATTGCTGGGTTGCATCCTGTGTCATGTCAGTTTAATGCTCCTTATTTTTTCCTTTTCTTCAATTTTAACTGAAGAAATTTAACCTGAAAGACTTGTCATTAAGAAGTAGAGGACTGGGCCTGGTAGCAAAGAGAGTCTAAGCATTTGGGAGTATGGGAAATAGCCCTTTAAAATTAGAAAATACCATCCAGATGTTAATATAACAGTAATAAAATGATATATGAATAATTTCACAAAATTACAAAGGCATATTTCACCCAGGCATGTATTTCCAAGTTAGCTTTACCACTACATTGTTGTGTTCCTTGCCTATACTGGTTCTAAGGTTGAGTGAAAGACTCATGAAGTGACAATTCTCCAGTATTAAAATATCTTTCTTATACTGTCTGTACAAATCTGACAGACAATAAGTCCTGCCTAAATGTTTCCCATGGGAACAAAGCAAAAGTAATAGGAAAGAACACAGCTCCTTGAATGAACTATTTGCTCAGCAAGATATCACTAAAGGGATGTGAATGGGTTTTGGTGAAGTTTAGGCTTTTTCTTAAAATAGTTTTGAGGGATCAAATTGCTCTTGCATTACCATAAGTAAACTATCTGCATTGCCTTGTCTTTTCCCTCTTTTTTCTTCTTTTCTCCATCACTTTTTCCCTCTTTTCACTTGACTTGTCCAGCAAATTATTTTGTCATAAAGCAATACACTGCAAAAATTGTTTTTTATTTGTTTTCTGTTCTTAATGAAAAATGAATAAAGGATTTAAATAAGTTGTCCTATACTATACTGAAAAGTATTATTTATAACATATCCAAAAAACTCCACTGTAGGCATTATTCAAAGGCATAAAAATGTGATGAGTTGACAAGCAAATATGTTTGTTTTATTTAAGTGCAGAATACAGATATTTACAAATATAAATCTAATTCTACAATCAGTTATGACCAGCTGACTGTCAAAAGGGATCATGGACTGAGAATAGGTGTCTCAGTTTCATGCATTCTCAGGTCCCAGATAAGGAGGTCCAACTTTGGTCTTGATGAAGACAAGATTTCAGATGGGGTACCGTACAGGACTGAAACAATACTGGTGAGTAAAGAAACACATCAAGAAGAGGAAAATTCAAACCTTTTTTTTTGAGTTTCTGAACCAACTCCTGATTTGTTCATCTAACTGGATCCTACTGGATCTCCAGCTTCTTATTAGTGTCCATGCAGGCGTGTCCAAGAACACAACTTCCTCCTTTCTGTTCCCTGCCCTAGTGTCCCTTGCCTTTGCTGTGTTAACACTGTTAAGAATAGTAAAATATGGTAATAGTAAAAAACAGTAAAAAAGGCTGGTGAGAAACTTCAGTCAATGTGGAATGCAACCAAATCTAAGGGCATCTATCACAGGTAGTATTCGATTGTATTCCATGGTCTAAAATAGCTCCTAGCTATTTTTAGGTTAAATGGAAACAATTGGTTTAGAGCCTTGATTCTGTATAATGTTCTGAAACTTGGTATCATAGGAAAATTTGTCTCCTAAGGTGACACTATTAGCTGTTAATTTGACCATTAAAATCAGCTTAGCTTCTTTTGTTACTCCTCTTGCCTATGTTTTGAGGGTTCGAGACAATAAACAGTCCAGTAAAGATCCCCTGCTCAGATGTTATCAAAATAATTTGTTGTCATTAAATTTCGTTAAAAAAATCCTAAAATCTACAAAACAAGTTACAGAGCGGATAGTCAAGCTTCTTTATTTTGACTATTCAACAAATAAAACTGAAGTGGTGGAAAAAGATACACCTTAGAAGCTATTCTCAAAGGCTGACATTAGTCTGGTAAGAGCCATTTCCATGGGCAACTCTGCAGCTTCTGGAGACACATAAGCGCTTTCAGGCGTGATAAGGAGCAGCCGCCCTGAGCTTTTGTTCTGATCTCTCCTGGGAGCCGCTATCGCTCTGCATCAGCACTAGAGATAACTCCACCCTAAAGCGGTGAACACCCCTCTCCATCCTACAATGCTATCGCTGCGGTCATCGCTAAAGGCGGCAGATAAGAGACTGTGTTTTCTTCCGGAGGTGTAGGAAAGCGCTTGGGATTTTACTTCTGAATCAGATGGAGAAGCAGTGAAGGGGACGAGCTGGTATATAATATCAAGAGGCCACTCGGGCTTGGCAGCAATACATGCTAGCAGGACTGTGCCCTTGATCATAAAGCAAGAATCATTAGCAAAAGTTTTCCTCTCTTACAACCCCCTCAGAAGCACTGAGTAAAACGTTAGGTCTTTTGTGCAATTTCCTGTCACTGCATTAATGAAAAGTAACTAAACTGCACTCTATCAGGTTCCCACCACACAACTGGTTGGAAAGCTAAGGTGAGATGAACAGAGAAGAAAACTTAGAAGCAGCTTGTTGACAGTGTTTTTGACTGTAGTGCCAGTAGATGACCTTTCTTCCCCAAAGATATACATCCATCCGGCCCCAATTGGAGATAAAGCCTATTGTCCTGACCATCCCTGATCTTTCACCTTTGTAAAGATTTTTAACCCTATAAAGAGGGTATATAATATCCATACTCTCATCTAGAAGTGTCCACCCTGGGTAGTAAAAATCTTTTTTTTTTTTTTAATGATATAAGAAAGTGATAAGAAACCCCATGATACCTAGGGTGGTTTCCTCTCTCTTTGGATCCTTGATTCTTATATTACCTTCACAAAATGATTTCCACCTTCTACAAAGTTCATTTCCACAAGGCCGCTCCTGTGCAGTGACTCAGTGGGACGGAAGCGCTGTATTCAGGAAAAATCCTTTCTTAGGGATCATTGCAGAGAACTGAGATAACTTAACACAATCAATCAGCAAAACATCTCAATCTTTTAAAATGTAATGCTGTTATAGTTCTACAAAAATGTTTTTAATGAAGGGAAAATTATTGATCTGACTAAAGTCAACACAAGTGTCTTTTTTTTTTTCAAAGACTGGATTCATAGCCTAAAGACTTCCCCCTGTTCTTGTGGCTTTTAAAACCTGCCTTTAAATGCACTCTGTTTATTTGGTCAAGAAGCTATGATTAATTAGCAATAGCCTTGTATTACTGAATTTAGCTTGATGTGAATGAGTGACCTAGAGATTAAAATTTCAAATTCTGCTACGACTTAACAGAGTCATTTGAATCCCTGATGGATTTATTATTTAGTACCTGGACTTTGATATTTTTCCTTTGATTTTACAAAGGTGATTTTCATCTGCCTTTTGTGATTTGAAAGTTAACGTTTATGTCATAGTTAATGTACAGTGCTTATTCGTCACTTCACAGCATGACTACTAATCTTCTTGGTCCTGATTCATGAAAACTTTTGATCATGTTCTTAATTTCAAATAGAAAGAAGGTAAGTGTGTTCCTAAAGGCTTTTGCTGAGATAGGAATTTGTCAGGCTAAGCTTCCACCTCCCAGGCATTTTCTTGGGAAAGTGCTATTTGCTGTTTTTGCATTGGGTGTGGAGAAGTAAAATATTTGTTAGTAGAATATATCTTTTATTATTTGCAATTATAACAACCTTATATGCAGCAAAAGGCATATTTTTTTTCAATGGAAGAAATTATTTTTGTAATATATGAGATAAACACACTGAACTGCTACTTGCTAGAATATCTGACCCTGTTTCACTGGAAACCAGTGAACAAATATGGAGGTTTGGACAAATACATAGAATTAAGGGTAAATAAACTCCCTTATAGGGTAACCATGAACCTCAGCATGTGATTATCAGTGTTCTAAGTAACCAGAAAATACTGTTTGGAGGTGAAAAGTGGATATGGACTTCCATCTTCTCATATCTACAGTGACTAAAAGAACAAGAGCTCTGAATTGTGATACAATTTAAACATATATATCAAAAAGTTTAGCAAGATTGCACTTTGATTTTTAAAATTTTATAATGTAATATTATGTTTATCTTATAGCATATGTGGTGTTTTTGAAGTGATACATTTAAAAGATGATTAAAAGTAAGATTTTAAAAATCCAGAAGTTCTTTAGGAATAAACTCTAGGGCTTTCTATGAAGTTTCTAATCACTCTATTAGTGAAAAGTAATTTAATTTTGTTCCATCAGGTTTTAATCAGAGGTAACTTTGCAGAGCTGATTCTAAAGCTGGGATAATGAATTGAGAACAAAATCTAAGCACAGCATCAGAATCAGTTTTTAAACTTGTAACTAATGGCCCAGGTATTTTTTTCTTGCATTATAGGTCTGTGGAGAGGTAATATATTTCTTTTAAAAGGCTTTGAGTGAATGTTTTACTTTAAGAATCCAACAGCTCAATCTTCAGTTTTAATTTACTGTTCATTACATTGCCATTCTGAATGAATTATAAGGAGGTTTAGTGTTATCAAAGTATTTTACCAGGACTGAGGTGACAACTTTAGCTAAGAAAACCAATTTAAGTTAGATCTTTTATTTTAACATATCCACAATTAACCTAGAATGGATTTTTTCCTATCAGGCTAAACATAGCTTGATCAATGTCACAGGTTGTAACCCATACAGGTTAAAGGAACCTTTACTTAATAAATTATTGTTTATCTTTTCTTTATATCCTAAATAACAATGAAACATATCTAAAGAGCAAGGGTACCATCCAAGCATTCTTCTCAGCTCACTGGCCCAGGTGTGAGCTACCAGGCAGGATACTTGTGCTCCCACTTCGCGCCTCTTTTGCTGTAGTTTCATTTCCAAGGAAATCACAGCTCCAGCTCCCCTACAGTATTTGGGAAACAGCTGTACACAGTGAAGATTCCTATACAGATATGGGGAACAGGTATCATTGTGTCTTTAAGGAACATCATTCACATATCCAAATAAATAAAGACCTGTGAGGAAATAAGCTGAAGATCTGAACACATCTTTCATATTAGTGGGGCATAACTACATATATAGGTGTGTGTGTGTGTATGTTGTTCAATAGGGCTGCTCCAGTTTTTCTTTTGAGAAAGGACTGCAGAGAGGCAATTACATCTCTGATGCAACAGCAGCCAAAAAGTGACCACTGTGAGCTCTATCATTGTGTCTGTGTATACATCAGTTGTGTATCTATGTATATAAAGAATATAAAGATACATAGTTTAAGTTGAGCCCTGCAGGGAAAAGTTTTCCTAGCTGAGCTGAGCAATTTTTTTTTTTTTTTAGAATATTGGAGTGGACTCCTGAGAGTTGTTCAGCTGTTTTGTGACAATATAATTAAAAGTAGGACATTGTTTAGGGCAAATGAGATGATCTTCATGAATATCTTATAGCCTACAAAGACCCACTTTGTGTCAGCATATATAGAACAGCCAGGAAATAAAGTGATGGGTGCCTCTCTTGCACAGTAGGGATTCCTTTTTCTTTTTTTTTTTCCCTACATGTTTTCCTTAACTAGGGAAAAAAAAAAAAAAAAAAGGATTGGTAGAAAACAGAAGCAGAGCACAAATGAGACAAGATGGGATCAGGAGAAGTGAAAGGAGAAATAACTTGCTGATCCATAAAAATTGGTGTGGAATTAATTTGTTTGCCACACAGACAAAAGATAAATCTGCATTATTATATTTTTAGAAAACGTAAAAGTGGCTCCCTGAATGTCTGAATGTCTCAGGAGAGATCATCTTTTTGTTAGTCAACAACTTTTACTTGAGACCACCAAAAGTGTTAGTTTTCAAATGCACCAAAAGTCCCCAAATGGATTTTTTCCCTGTATTTCATAGATTTTGGTTGTTACTTTGCTACTGTGCAAAAAATCCTCAATAGCATTGCTCTATCCCCTACCTCCACAAATGTTGCTCTATGAAATGAGATTTCATTCCTATTTTCCTTTCTAGCTTGTTTTGAATGCACTTTCTATTTTTACAAAAGTTATTGCAAGATTAAGTTTCTCAACCTTCATGATCTGCTATAAACTTAAAGATCAAAGTGCTAGAGAGCAATGGGAAATGGCAAAAGGAAAGAAGAAGAAACGAATATACAGCATTACTTAATAAGCTTGAGCTGGAAGACTATACAAAGCCCTCCAGATTTTCTGTCTACATTTTAGCTAGACTTCTGAACAATAAAAGAGAGATTTTCATTCAGAACATCTTTCCTTGATGTTTGATAAACTGCAGTGAATGATGAGACAAGAAATGGAGGGTCTTGCAGGTGCTACCATGATGCGTAAAGTGAGTATGTTTCATGGAGAGCACAGACAAGTTGTTTATTCCTGACAAAGTTGTGATGTAAGATTCTCTTGATAATTGAGAATACCAAGAGTTCATGTTTTAGGTGTGCAGGCTGAAGGGACTCAGTGGAAGAAGTCTTGCTTTTAGTTATATGCCATAACTGTACTTTCTAATAAATGTTTCCAGCAGGACCAATCCATCTTCTTATAGGCACAGTCAGGTGAGGATATAACACGGAAGGTCGTGCCTTTCCTGTGGTCTACCTGCAGGTAAGCATGTTAAGAGCATGTTAGTAAATACATTTGTCAGTGCGCTGCAGCATAACTGCCCTGTCATGTGCTTTGAGTTTGGAGAAGCAAGGGGTAGGTGTGGGAGGAACAGGGTACTGAGAATGAATGGAGGTCGGGAAGGCAGGGTGACTTCTGCCCATGCATTAACTGCCTCCTCCTTCTCCACAGGCTGGTGCAGAAGCCGACTGCAGAGTACCTGGTTTCCACTGCTGAGGAGGCATTCCTGCTATGATCTCCCCCTAGCAGTGAAGTAGGACCGAGGTAGCAAGGATAAACTCTTTCCCCGCTGTGTAAAGAGAATTTTCCTGTCTCTTTAACAGATAGCTGGGTTAGTGACAGGATAAAAGTGACAAATTAGTGCAGAGAAACTACCCTTAGCAAGAAATTTCAGGGATTACCTATAATCAAAACACATACTATTTTAGCACTTTCCAATAATAGACCACACTGATCTCAGCTTCTCCCTGGAAAAAGGAGATCTAGACGATTTGGTATCTGGGTTTCAGTGTATTTGCTATTGTTTTATGGTATATTATCTTTTACAACAAGCATAAAACTTGTTATTTTTGTTCCGCTACCATGAGAAAGATGATATTTTGCTTGAACATTGTAAGACTACAACTGTGGCATTGCATTTTTCCCTTTGTCTGCATCAGGAGCGGGACGAAGGGAGCAGACGGCTAGAAGTGAGCTGACAATGTACTATTTGACCACTCAGGGAGTCACAGCTAAAATTAGAGGGTAAAACCTCACCTAAATCTTTTCTAATAATATCTTTCCATGTTGATGTGCTTTAGTCTCCTTTCACTCCTCTGCGCAGATCATCTTTACTCTGCTGAGTATTCTGAGTCAGTCCAAGGAAAAGAGCTGGTGATTCAGAAGTACGGGTATCTCTGAGATGTGTCATCCCTGTTTAGACTGAAAATGATTTTCTCCTGTCTAAAGTCTTCAGGGGTGTTCCTGACAAGTTTGTGTGTGTGGTCCCAGGGCAGTGCTCAGAAGGTGTGCAAATCTGCCATGACGCGATGTTGCTTGTACGCAGCTTTATGTCCAAGATATCCATCCCTGGGCTCCCAAACCATGATTTTTGGTCTGTCTGATCCTAGGCATAGGCTAGTGAGGTAGGCATTATTCTCTCTAGGGAGCTAAACAGTGCTTTCCATGTTGCTCTACTGAAATCTGTGCTGAGAGCCTCGTCTGACCATAGAGCTAGGACCTGTGGGGTAGCATTAAACACAAGAGAGGAATGAAGCCTGGAAAACTTGGAACAAAGTGTGATTGAAGAGGCTGAGCAGAGATATGTGAAGATGGATTATTTGCAACTTGAGATGGCAGCAGAAGTGTGAGTGCAATAATCTAAAGGCACGAGTGTTGAAGTGCTGGGCGAGTAGATGGGAATCCTATCACGAGTTCACTGTGACAGGCCTTGCCTACACTTTCATTGAGTTTGCCTTGGGTTCTCAGTGTTAACTAGCTCAGGTCTGTCCTTCGCTGCAGCACGTTATTGCCACTTCACATGGACGGAGATGTATGAAAGCAAAATGTGATGTGGGGAAAACTCACAGCCTAAGGGAGGCAAGTCTGCAGAGAGGAGAAAGCCAAAGTATCTCTGTGTTCCTACTGCTCTTTTATATTTTCCCCAGACAGCTTTTAGATTATACAAGTGACAATTACTTGGCAGATAATCCATGGAGACACTGAACTCTACAGAATTAGGATTTGTGTGTTCCAAGGATGATGGGTCCTCAAGCAAGCTTTGGGAACCGTTACGTGGAATCATAGAATCACTATGGTTGGAAAAGACGTTCAAGATCATCGAGTCCAACCATAAGCCCTTCAACACCATGCCTGTTAAATCATCTACACATTTCTTGAACACTGCCAGGGATGGTGACTCCACCACTTCCCTGGGCAGCCTATTCCAATGCTTGACCAATCTTTCTGTGCAGAAATTCTTCCTATTGTCTGAACCTCATCTGGCACAACTTGAGGCCATTCCTCTAGTACTATTGGTAGTTATTTTGGAGCAGAGACCAATCCCTGCCTCACTACAACCTCATTTCAGGTACTTGTAGAGAGCGATAAGGTTACCTCTGAGCCTACTTTTTTCCAGACTCAATAATCCCAGCTCCCTCAGCATCTTCTTGTAAGGTCTGTGCTCCCTAACCTTCACCAGCTTCGTTGCCCTTCTTTGGACACGCTCCAGCACCTCAATGTCTTTCGTGTAGTGAGGGGCCCAAAACGGAACACAGTGTTTGAGGTGTGGCCTCACCAGCACCAAGTACAGGGGCACAATCACTTATCTAGTCCTTCTAGTTACACTGTTCCTGATACAAGTGAGGCTGCTGTTGGCCTTCTTGGCCACCTTGGCACACTGCTGGCTCATGTTCAGCTGGCTGTCGACCAACACTCCCGGATCCTTTCCTAACACACAGCTCTGTCAGCTCTGGCACTGCCTGTAGTGCTGCGTGGGGTTGTTGTGGCCCAAGTGCAGGACGTGATGCTTGGCCTTATTGAACCTCATACAGTTGGTCTCAGCCTATCTATCCAGCCTGTCCAGATGCCTCTGTAGAGCTTTCCTACCCTCAGGCAGATCTATTCTTCCTCCCAGTTTAGTGTCATCTGCAAATTTGCTGAGGCTGCGCTCAATCCCCTCATCGAGATCGTTGATAAAGATATTAAAGAGGACTGGCCCCAACACCGACCTCTGGGGAGCACCATGCGTGATGAGTCTCACCAGCTGAATTTAACTCCATTCACCACCACTCTCTGGGCCTGGCCATTCAGCCAGTTCTTCATCCAGTGAAGAGTACATCTAAGCCATGAGCTACCAGCTTCTCCAGGAAAAGGCAGTGGGAGACTGTGTAAAAGGCCTCACTGAAGTCTAAGTAGACCACGTCCACAGCATTTCTGTCATCCACTGAGGGAGTCGCCTGGTCATAGAAAGAGATCAGGCTGGTCTGTCAGGACCTATCTTTCATGAACCCATGTTGGCTGGGCCTGATCCCCTAGTTGTGACACGCGCGCTGTGTGATCACCCTCAAGATGATCTGCCCTAAAACTGACCCTGATACTGAGGTCAGGCTGACAGGTCTGTCCTTCCGCAGGTCCCCTCTGCATATGGGTGTCACACTGGCAAGTCTGCAGTCATGTGGGACCTCCCCTGTTGACCAGGAGGTATCACAAGCGTCATCCTTAAGCAGTGTCCGTGGATGCCTTCTTCGCTCTGTAGTCACAGCACCAGGCTGCAGACAGACTGGTGTAGGAGAGCACCAACACTCAGTTTGCAACTGCCACTCATTTTTTTATGCTATTTTTTAAAGCAGAATGTACCGTTGACTGAGTGGTGTGTTGCAGAGATGTGTATCTTTTTTAGATTTTTTTTCGCCTTGAGAGTCCAGTAACAGAAGCAACAAGCAGTTTACTGAACCTCTCACCAGTCTCTCTAGCTTTTAAACACTGAAAGCTTGTTACACACAGTGTTGTTTGTCTGAATACAGCTGAGATTCCATGATTTAATTAAACCCCTGTCTCTGTCATGCTTAGTTTATTCTTGTTAGGAAAAAGTTTTTGCTAACTATAAATCTGCAACTTACTATGAATGCAATTCTTAAATTATTTAGGGAGTCAATGCAGGAGGCTTTATAAACTTTCCTGAATTAGAGGCTTATTCATGCAAGGAAATACATATGGAACGATTTAAACACCACTTTTTAAAATGCAATAGCTATTTTGCTTAGATGCCCTTTTTGAGTGTTCTTATTGCCATACTAAAATTCTGTGAAGTTCACCTATGTGTTACAAAGATACTTTCTAGGCTACATCTATATTGTATGGTGTATTGCAATGTAGAGTCCCACATACAGCTTGCAGATAGAACAACTCTTTTTTTCTCAGTAGAGTAAAACTGTTTTTTTTTTCTTTTTCTTTTTCTTTTTTTTTTCTTTTTTTTTTTGTGTCCTGTGTTATCACATATTGACTTCTTTTAGAGCAGAAGGGAAAACCCTATCTTGGGAGCAGAAAGTAGCATCTGTAGCAAAGGTATGCCTTTAATGTGGTATGAGAGGACTGCACAAAAAAATAGTGTAAAATTGCTATTATATTATAAAACCACAGTACCACTTCCTCATGTTGATGTCCCAGCATACTTACATCGGGACATAACTAGGAATGGGCTTTATAGAGATTGAAATAAGGATGCTACAGATCTCTGTTTAGAGTTTGCACTAATTTAGGCTAAAACAATTTTGAGATAAAGTGGTAAAATTTTGAGTATATATGAGATTCAATCTAATGCCAATAGGTATGAAAACACCTCTCTATACTTTTTTTGGAAGGGGCATGGAAGGGCAACTTTGAAAGTTGAAGCAGGGCATGAGATTTCTGCTGTGTGATATCTGCATTCACAAAACTGATGGAAAGTTCTTGGGGTACAATAGGACTTGCAGGTCGGTGTTGTGGTGGGTGTTGGCAGGATGCAGGTAGGAAATAAAAAGTCAGTGGCCCTCGAGATATGTTGGAAATCCCAGAGTTCCAGATTTTGTTTAGGGATTTCTAACCTCTGGGATTCCCAAATAGGAGTTTCTTTTTCTTTCAATGTATATTTCCTTTTATTTGTGGGCCACTTCATATTAGTTTATAAGTATGCTGGAAATTAAAAAAAAAATTAGTGCTTTTCACGGGAAATTTTTTGTTTCCGTTATTCATCCACTCTGGTCTTTCTGGAGATTTCTGAGAGCTCGGTTCTCGCAAGCTCCTGGGCTGGTGTCCCCTGCTGTAGAGAGCCCAGGGGCAGCACTTTTGTCTTTGGGTAGGTTGCAGCACAGTACAAATACTGTGCGCACCGTGTTAGAGCTACAAGAGTGGCTAGCAGAGCCTTAAAATTGGGAGGTGTTGAGTCAGGGCTTCTAGACATGATGATTTAATGTATCCTTCATCAGCAAGCACAAGTTTCAACCCACCTGCTGTAAAAAAAAAACACTGACAAGGGCATTAATGCCAATTTGTTTATACTTTTCACTCTCCCTTGAGCACATCAGCCTTAAGCAGGCTTTAAGATTATTCATTTTGCATTTCTCATGCCAGTGGGTGTGAATTATAGCTACCGTAATTTAAAATAACAAATACATAGTATGCAGTCTGAAATAATGGGAAATCTAAAACAACTGCATGGACAGATGGTTTTATAGCCTAGCATTCAAAAGATAATATAATGCTATTTAGTCTTAAATTAAAAAAGGCATAGATGATCTAAATTCATCCAGCTATTGGACACTCTTCATTACAAAGAACAGCTTTGGGATCCTCAAGAAATATTAACATCCTTCTTCAAAATGGATACAAATAAATGAACAGGGAGATCTTATGGGTTTTGGAGAGAACTGTTTCCTCAAGACTGTACAACAAAAAATTGATGCTAGTAGCGTGATTAGATCTCTTGTTTTTGATAACATCAGTCAGCACTGAAAACACATTTAACTGTATCATTTAGAGGTGTTAGACTAATTTTGCTTTAGGCAGACCTTTGTTCAACAGAATAATTCTAGAACGGTATGTAGCACCTAATTGGTTCCAAGAGAATCAGCTTTTTCATTATACTTTCAAGATAGTTATCAATCAACATTTTTCTCCTACCCTTAATGAGATGTCTGGTCGGAGGAAGCAATAAAAAGTTAGAAAACATCCTTAAAAATCCAGAGAATCCTCAACAGTTCAAGTTATGCAAACAACAATTACTGGACTTTTTTACCCTTGACCAACCCCATCCGCTAAAGAACGTGTAATCTGTTTCCTTCTTTCACCCTGCCGTATCTGAGCTCTTGATTCCCAATACCTTGTCTATATCAGACCTTTGACTGGACACTGAGGGAAAGTGCTCAACAAACCAAAGTTTTCCCAGAGACAAGTGCATGTCTTATGTGACTAATTATTGCCTTTGTCAGAATTTCGATATTGTGATGTTTTTGAAATAATAATGAGATAGTGAGAAAAGCTTGGTCTAGGTGTCACAATGCTGAATGCTGGCTAGAGACATGTGAGCGTATTTCTCAGTTCTGCTCCAGATTACCCATATACTTTATGCAAGTATTTTAGTTCTTTGTCTAAGAACTTACCACGGATGGTAAGGAGCCACCAATTTCTTCGCCAATACCTGGAAATTCTGAGTCCTCTAAATGCTATGGTCAGACAGAAAATGATGGAGCTGAAGAAACCAGCTAAGCTCTTGTAATTCTACTGCGCCAGAAAACAGGAAGCAGAGAATGACAGAGGAAGAAAGAGGCAATCAAATGTATTTTTAATGACAGGCAGAAGTATTTTTGCACCTACAATGCCCTTTCTTTTCTTTCTTGTAATTACATACAGCCCAGCTTTACTAAGATGAGTTCCATGTTGCTTGGTGATCACCATTGTTCAGCTTTTTTAAGGGATCTGAGGAAAGTCTTGAGAAGAACCAACAACTAAAAGAAAAGTTGTGACCTCTTCTTATTCACAGCAACAGCTGTGCATTCCTCCTGATGTATTTCTCAGCCTAGATGTGTTTTCTTTTCCTTTTTTTACCTTGAAAACTAAATTAAAAAATATTCATCAAAAGAAAACAAGAGTTTATTGTTAACATGCAGAGCAATCGGGGAATATAATTTCTCTCCCCAGTAACAATTTGTTTTTTCACACAATGAAGCATATTTCTACTAGCCTTGGCAGCATCGGGGGGCTTAGTGAGATTTGTCATTAAAGCATCACAAGGGGTATCATAGTATAGCCTTATTAAACACATTCCCAAGCTCCTGGCTTCTCTAAGGAATGTGGAATATTTTTTCCTAAATACATTTTCCTTTCAGGACTTTCCCCCCAAGATATATTCTTTCTGCCTTATGGCCTGATTTTTATTCCACTGGGTGCTAGTCTCGATGGGAGTCTTTCCATTGATTCCATTATTTACTTTGTTTCACTTTACATTATTGATTCATACTCACTTTAGCTCAGACCTCTAGGCTAAATGCTTCTAAAATGTGAAATCCTTCTGTCAGGAACACCTCATTCTCAACTAGAGATAAGATTTCTGAGACCAGAAGCGTGAATGTGGACTTGAAGCAAGGAAAAAAGAAATCCGCACATTCCTGTTTGTTCTGTACTTTATACACATCCCAGAATAGATATATGAACAGAGATTTACATTTTTTTTCTTTAACTATCTCATGATTCAGTCCCTCCATCCTTCAATAACTTAGGGACAATTTTTTCCCTTGTGTTTTTCTTCTCCTTGCACTTTCCTTCTCTTGTTTCTCCTCAGTCTCCGTAGCAATCTAAACAGTGGCATCTGCTGCTCCAGGGAATATTTTGTGATTTTCCTAGTGCTGCAGATGGCTGCACTTGGCTGCATCTCCCAAACCCTGCTACTTCCATGCTGGTCTGATGGGCAGATCAAGGAGTCTCTGTAGAAGTAAAATGGAGGAAGCAATACCTGGTTAGGAGTCCACATTTCCTGAATATTACTCCCTGGATATTATCCCTGCACAGAGTTGGGTTTTTGTTTGTTTGTTTGTTTGTTTTTGGTTTTGTTTTTTTTTTTTTCCCTGGGGATTTTGGCTGAGAAGAACCAGAGACCTTTCTATGTTCATTTTGCTTGTTTCCTTGGAGTAGTGGTTGAGAATTTGGGACATTCACACTGGATGCTGAAAAACATCCCTTATCTACTTTAACCTAGGTGCAAGAGCCTTTCTTTCCCACACCTGATGAGAGTATCAGAATTACTTGGCCATTCTTGGGAAGTCTCGGAATTTGACAAAAAAAATCAGTCACCCCAATTCTCTTCCACCCTTCACCTCCTCCATGCCTATACTAGAAGACTTTTCCCAATACATTTCTACAACTAAGCAGTTTTTTAAAAATGGATTTTATGCTTTATTTTTCTCCCAATCAGTTTTATGCCTGAATTTTATTTCTGCCTCTAATACTGGTTCATCTTGTACCTTGAGGCTATTGTTTGAAAATTTCTACCTCTGCTACCCCATCACATATAAAACAGGGATAGGACATCCTTGCTTTCGCTAAAAGTGATGTCTGTATTTTGATGTAAACATTTAAATAGATGATAGAATGCTAAATATTTTTCAAGGAAAGACTATAGACATAGGTGCACTGGCAGATTCTGAGCTGAACAGAATTCCAGATTAAATAAGCATGTATTTATGGTTTTTAATTGCTTTCTGCAGTGGGCTAAAAGTGATATTACACTTCTTTGTGAATTCTTTGTGAATCCAAAGTGTGAAATGTACAATCACATGCTAAGCTACATCATATATCAATAGATGCAGACAAATTAATGTATGCATTTGTTTGTATATTAGATCTGTTTTGGTTCTTTGTGGGCTTTTAACCAGTTGCATTTTCAGGAAAAGATATAATGGGTTACTTTAGGCTGTGAAAACTGAGAACCTTACTATCATTTGTATTTATTTTCCATATGGCATACTGTGAAGAGCTTACCAGATAAGCTCTTAATATTCCTGCAGTTTATAACTCTAGATATTAAGTTTTGGTTGCTTTCTGAACTTCTCCTTGCAATGCAGCTTAGTGATATTTATACAATTTATTCAAAGTTATGAATCCACACGCATTTTTAAGGTTTGATTTCAAGGCAGGTCTGTTCAAAAAGTAATAAAAATTACACAAGTCAGTGTAAGTTAAATTGTGACTATACGAAAGTATATGGACATGAAGAATTTGGTTGTACATGGGGTTTTGTTGCATTTGGAGTCTTTATGTTGTTCTTTGCACCAAAGCAGAGAGAAAGTTAAGGCAGTTCCTCACTGCTGTGTTATGAAACTCTTACCAGATAAGCCACTAACACTTTGTTTTACAGTTCCATCCTCTGAGAGAGAAAACGTTTTTGTTTCAGGAGTCAGTACATCAGCTGTTGCACTACACCTAAGTAGAGTAGCCAGATCCCTAGATCATTTCCAGGGATACTTTCTCTCTGATGCTGTCGATTACAGTTGACAGGAATTCTGCCTTTGATGAAACGTAGGCATTAAGGTGATGTGAAATCTTGACTGTGCTCCTGTGATCAGGAGGCTCTTCCTTCTGGGCAAAAGAGCAGCCTAAACTCATGGCATGCAGCTATGAAGACATTACAGCAGCAAAAAAGACCTGAGATAGATAGATAGATACCATGATTTTACCATCATTTCCCTGACTAGCTTTATTGCCTTAGGATTTCAGCTGAGTTGCAGTGAAGGTCTCAGGACAACTAAGACGTTGTGTCCTTGCAGGTGTGTGGTATTCCCATTGGTGGCTTATGCTGGAGCAGCAGCCAAAGCCTGTCACTGCACCCAAACATATGAGACACAGTGATACACCCTGTGATATGTCTATTCTCTGATTTTCCCCAGGAAAGTTTTATGCTAAAACTATTATAGGTATGAATTGTTCAGTTTTGTGACTTGTTCCCTTCTCACTGTGTTCCTGATCTGCCTACTGACCAAAATACCACTACTAAAATTATTATTATTATTATTAATAATAATAATAATGAATCCCTATTTCCAGTAAGGAAAAACAAAACAAAACAAAAAAGGTTGTGTAAAAACACTCTCAGTAGGTGCAATGAATTATTTCCCCCAGTAAACCCAAAGTAGGCATCAGCAAACAGGTCTGACTGCACAGCTGGCCAGCTTGGTAACACATGTCCAGTACACATTGGTCATGTATGTGGCAAGTTTTAACAAGTTACTGCAGTGTCACAGTGGTTTCAAATACAAAAGGTGACACAGCCTTGGTCCCATAGGCATCATTAATTAGCATTTGGGTCTGTTTGGCAAAACGAGGGTGACCAAGGGTTTGGATTACATGAAAATTATATAATCATATACATTAAAGATTTATTCTGCTTCTGATAATGCGACAGTACCTACACGCTTTTCATACTGTTTTTTTTTTTTTTTTGTTGACCTCATTGTAACCTCCTTTCAGCATCCCCTTTTGACTTTTCTTTCTAACGCTTAGGCCAGAAGAAGGTGAGCAATAAATATGGAAAGGTTATTTAGAATTATAAGGATTGTGCAATTCTTTCCGTGTTCTCATGGGATGACATACCCCATAACTCAAAAAATTCCTGTGGTTAGTTCAGATACTCAGGAGTTTGCCTTGTTCCCATTAAAAGTCAAAGGCATCTCTTTAGCACAGCCAATGATTTTAGTGGAGGCAGCTTCAGACCCTAATAAAACACAGTATCTTTTCAGATTTTGGAAGTATCTGGTTCCTATTAGGAAAGGTTAATAACACTTTAAGTCAGAACCGCAAATTATTAATCACGCTTCCGTCTCAAGTGAAGTGCCCTTCCTGGCGGTTTCCACGGCAACTTCAATTTGGGCCCCTCCACCCCGGGCGCAGGGGACGGGATGGAGCGCCCAGCGGCTCCCGGCGGGGCAGCGGGGCCTCCGCTCCAGGCAGCGATGTAGAGGAGCATCCCCCAGGAAACCCGCTGCATTCCGCAGGGTCAGGGCCTGCCATTCTTGGCAATTAGGAGCAGAATATTTTGCATGGTACTGCATAATCCCATAAAAAAGCAACCAGATGGGACCGCATGGCACGTGGCAGCACAGAGTGTGAAACCGGTCCTGTGCGCCGCCGCAGAGTCTCAGCCCCTGCTCAAGTCTGCCCAAGTATCTCTTGTCAGCTTTGGTCCTTACCGGCATGAAACCCAGACTGCTGTTCAAAGCACTGCCAAATGAATCCGTCTCACCAAGGAGTTCCAATGTCTCTGACAGAGAGGAGAAAATGAATAGTGTAGGAAATACAGCCAAACTGCCATTCAGGAAGTCACACAGGAGAAATAGATTTTATTATTATTTTAAAGTATCTGGCTAATGAAACTAAGAGAGTTAACAAACAGTTTTTCTCCTCCATTCCCTCTCTTCTCCTTTTCATACATCCACCTATGCCTAAAACATATTTTTTTAGTCAAGTATAAGTATTTTTTTTAAACGAACACAAATTATTTCCTATATGTGTGTGTGTAGCAAGTTTGTGAACACATTCATTACAAACTCACTCCAAATATTTTTATACGTGTCTTTTGCACATGTTAGAAACTAATTTCTTTCTCAGAACACAGAAAAGGAAGGTTGTATAGCCAGTCTTCAAAGGACATTCTTTAAGAGCATTTTTATTTTAGTCCTCTGTTAAGTGAAACTGAATTTCATATATCAGCTGTAATTGTATAAATTATAATTAAAAATAATTAAATTACAATTAAAAATTATTTATGACAGATCCCATTTTAAGTTTTTTCTTATGTCTTATATCTTAAGTGACAGTTTATGTCTTTCAGTCATAAATGAAGAAAAGGTCTTCCTAAATCAAAAGTGAAATCCCACTTAGGAAAATACTATGTAAAAAGCAGCTCATCTTAATTTTAATCTTTCTATGACTAGAGAAGGATTCCTCTGATTCCCCATCAGAGAAGCCTTTCACTCCAGGTCTACCCCAGATCAGCATGAACATTTCAGAAGACCATATTTCTCTTCTGTGCTTCTGTGAGTAGTTACAGCAAGGCATACAGCTACAGTTACAGCAAAAAATACCTGTGTATGTGTTAGGGACATGTACACCATGTATGCCATAGGAATAGACTACATTTTATTCACTGAAATACTTTGATAGATTCACCTGAACTATTACAATAGCATGTTGCTAAAAACACTCATCTTTTATTTTCTGCTTTAAAAGTTGTGATAAAATGCGAAAGTAAGGAAGTATGAAGGTTGGAAGGGATTTTTGTCTTTAAAACAAAAACATACACCATCTTAGTAGAGAGCAGTATTGGCATGTAAATGTATTAAATTAGGCTGTTTATCACAGGGAGCAAAATAACAGCCTACTGACTTCTATATTGCAAACTTGGTCTGGAATCAAGTGCTTTTTCATGCTCCTAAAATTACAATATACCTCAGTGAATACAAGTGTTGTAGAGAGGAAAAAAATAGTTTCTCTGTAAAGTTCTTGTGTAGGAAAAGCAATGATTAAAACCTTTTTCTTAGCAGGGAACCAATATCACCCATGCTGGCCAGTTGCATGCACGGAAGCACCAACCATTGCTTTTGTTTCATCTTAAACTTACTGTTTTCTGATGGAAAGACTTGGGACTGAAGTCTGTGCAGTAGTTGGAAGCTGAGGCTTAGGTGGGTGCCTACCCACGGGCTCACTGCAATTGAGCTCTGGTGTTATTCCTCACTCAGCCAAGTGACAGGTAAAGGAGACAGTAGCATACCAATTTGCTTTTTTTTATTATTTGTTTGTTTGTCTTTTTTCCAAGCCTCTGAACTCCATCGGTAATTAAAGAGACTTTTCATATTTAATAGTATTTATCTTGTGTGTCAGACAACACTTGTTAAAAGTCATCAGCTTTTCATTACCAAGATCATTAATACTATTGGCAATACCGTGACTTGAATAGCTCTTCACTTGTTTGTCAGTGCCACAAATTGACTTTCTAATGAATGATTCAGTTGTAAATTTGTCTTTTCAAGAACAACCCCAGAAGCACCAGACCTGTTGCTTACCTCTAAATCTTAAAATATATTTTTAACGTATAGCAATATTGAACTAGCAGTTTTAGAGGCAGGGTCTCTTCTGCAAGATTGAAGTTTTAAATAGGTAACTTTCTGCCCTATAGAGCAGATTTTTTGTCCATTCAGATTTTGCTGATTTTCCCATCTGTTCCTCCTGCTGTGACAGGACACCTGGTGAAGGGCCTGACTCCTCTTTGCTCCTGCATGCACACACTTTGGCCTGTTCACCTGTGTGTTGCTACTACCGTGTCCTACGGAAAGGACAAAATTCTGCCAGGCTGGGCAGAATGGGATGGGAGGATGGGAGGAAACCCATCTGCTTTGTGCTTTCGCTTTTACTTCCAGGCTGAGCCTGCGAGTTTACTGGGAGGCACTAAACTGCATCATGCTGCTTTTTCGGACCGCAAGGACAGTCTAAGGAGGGTTTTTTTTTTTTAAATCTTCACATACAAAAGCCCTCAGCATGAATTTGGTCTCATAAAACACTTCGTATTGGCAAAGATGGATAGATTTTAGATCTGAAGGCCAAAAGAAATCAATAGGTTGTCTAATCTCACCTCCTAAGCTGTGAGATTCCTCTGTATCTTTAGCCAGATATATACCTTTGATTAATGCATAGCTTTCAGGAATAGGGAGAACACCAATTTCCTCTTTAGTTTATTGCAATTTTTATCACTTTAATGCTGTTTATTTTTGCCAGTATTCATTTGGCTGCACAGTTCCTGTACTTGAGAGGCCACCACTGCACTGAGGAATGGATTTGGTCACCATGCCCATTCTGCAGTTTGTACTTATTGATGATTTTATATGTGTCATCGCCACTCAAGGTAGTGTCTTGTTATATAAGTTTTGTTCCCATCTTCTGGAGTCATTACAAGTTTTGAGATACTCAACTCTTACTAAAAATAATAAAGAGACCCCTCCCCCTTTAAGGTCATATTATTATTATGAAAAAACACAAGTGAATGTGTTTGTCCCATTAGCTGCCAGTGAAGTCAGACAAACAATTTTGACTTGCATCTCTGTACCAGCAGATTGCTTGTATTGCTTCTAGTTGCTTAGACTGTGAATTGTGATAGGCTAGCGTAGGCTGATGTATACCATTTAGTCCTAATTTAAGCTTTCAACAAATAAAAATTATCAGGGCATGCAGAGCCACTCTTATAATGCAAGAGGCTGAGAAAGTATTTGCAGTGTATCCCAAGTTGGATGGTGGTCATTTTTTTGGCATGTCTCCATGACATGAGGTATGTCATGGAGAATGAAGTGCTATGAAAGATCTCTGGTGGGTTCCTATTTTTCAGCATATTGTAGATTTGAGGAGTGTATCCTCAAATTTGGCTATGTTACATGGAAATTTAATAACAGCACTGAGCCAGCTTTAATTGTTCTATATGCTATCAACAGACATGAGGTTATAGGAGGAATTAAAAAAAAACTATTTTTGAGGTTGGAAGCTCAAATTAGGAAAAACGAACAAACACTTCCCCCCTCCCCCCAAACTAAGGCAGGTTTGTAGTTNGTTGGAAGCTCAAATTAGGAAAAACAAACAAACAAACAAAAAAATACCCCCCTCCCCCCCCAAACTAAGGCAGGTTTGTAGTTAGAAGGTAATTGGTAGTGGCAAAATATCTCAGCTGGGATGGTCAGTCCCATCCCTTGGTGAGCGCGTGAGCTGGAGCTGAAACCTCCTTGCTCAAGGTGAGAGCAACCCAGAGGGATGAGCCAGGCTTGCAGCTGAGTCCTGCACAGGGCTGAGCACTGTGGTCCTTGCCAGTAAAACTGTTGGGACCAGACTTAATTTTATGGAACTCGGTAATCCTCTGCCTAGTCAAAGGATAAGAGCTGCAAACTGGAATTATCTCAACATTTGCTGCTGTTTCCTTGGTGCTCCCATCACTTTCACCTTGCACAGGGAGCTTAGAATGGTAGAGGACAGAGGAATCTTTCTTCTAATGCATCAAGACCAAGCCAAGTAGGTGGAGAGCCTGGGGAAATGAGGTCTGTTACTCGCTTTGCTTGCCAAGAAGCCTGGGGGGGCCAGTTTATGCAGTCATAATTCCTGTATTTCTTTTGTGCAGAAAAAAATGTCCCTTTGCCTTCAAGAAATAGTTTAACTTAATTCACTAAGATCCTCTCTCAGGATCTTAGTGTCAAAGGACATTCACTTCAGACAATCATTTGTCCAAATCTGTGATTTGGACTTTAATTGCATTGAATGACTAGGTAAGAGGCAATCTTACAGTGGTGCAGTATTATTTTACCTTTTTTTTTTGGCTCTTTAGCATATCACTGTTGAACACCTTTGGTATACTTCATATATCCCTACATGCATTATTTGATGATGAAGTGAGATATTAAAGAAGTTCTACAAAGACTTCTATGTAGATAAGGTTTTATTTTGTGTAAAGGGAGACGGAGCTATAGAAATGGAGTCCCCAGGGATACAAAGCTTGAGAGTAAACTGAATGCTAAAAAGGACAATGTATTTCAGAGTGATTTTGACAGACATCTACTGTGGAAAAACTAAATGTTCAGTGCAGGGAAATGGAGGAGCACCAGTAGATTTTTAGTCAAGGGGACTGGGAAGGTTGCCCTCTTTGTTGGGCCACATTAAAAGAATCACGGGAGTTACTAACTGCTGAGGTAACTGGCCCAGTGAAGATGATAAATCAATAGGAAAATCATGGCCTCTGCAGTGGGAGCAGCAAATGCTCTCTTTCACAGGCAGCAATTTCTCTAAATGGGGAAAGAGAGTGCTGTGCTTCCGCTTAACAATACAAAACAAGATGTGAGAAAGTTACATGACCCTGGTAATTTTCTCTTGCAAAAACCACAAACAATTTCCCTAATATCAGATAGTGAGCATGTAAATAGTTCTGTAATCACAAAAGTACTTTAATAATAACAGTCATTTGAGATAAAATGAAATAGAATGCCTCTCACAGTGATAAATCAACCTGTTACAACCTTCCTTCTAGTGGTGCCAGTGGCTGTTTGCAAGAGAGATGGCAATAGACATCCATGTCAAGGATACAAACAGGAAAGGCAGAGTGTGGTAGCCAAAGAAAAAAACTGTAATGCCGTAGCAAGAGTATCTGTTACTATTACCTACTCTCATGAAGGGAAGTATGGAAAAAACATATGTACATACTCGATTTTATTTTATCATTAGAAAGAACATGAAAAAGATAGCCACCTTCAATTTGGGTATGTGCTTGTGCCTACTCAAGATGCATGCCCACATAAGCACTTGTTTGTGTACAGTTGCCTTCTGTAAAAAAAGGAATTGCAGAAATTCAATACAAAATACTAACAACTTTCTCAGGTAATTCCACTAGTGAGGGTTTAGGGTGGGATTCAGCCCCTGATAAAGACACCTAAACGAAGATGTCTATACGTGAGCTTGATGAGTGAACTCCAATTACAGCAAGTGGAAATTTCATTGACACAGGCACCTACCACATATTGACACCTTTATTTAAGCATCTTAGTCTGGAGACAAGATCTGCCCCTGCTGCCCTGAAACAAGATAATCAACACTTAATCTACAGCAGTATCAAGAAGCTCCCAGTAACCGTGGTGATATTTTGGGAAGCAGCAGTATTTGTACGGCTTGGTTACTAAACTGATGGAAACTGAGAAGGGTGATGATGAGGCAGCCTAAAAGCATGGCAGATAATAACAAAATTAGCAGTAATGAAATGGAGCTTTTGTTGCTAACTCCTCGTTTCTTAAACAGTGTAAAAAAAGTTATATTGATGTAGAGGAGAATTTGTTCTATATTCACTAATAAAACTCTGCAATAATGCTGGGAAATGGAAGATTTTAGCTCCCATTTTATGACTCATTTGAGCTTTCAAAGTAATGAGTATATATGAACATCTACATTGCTTTGGGCTGGATGAAAGCTTAGAAAAGTGACCTTCCTATCTCATACTTTAATGTTAATCATTCTCAAATATACACACGTAGTATCATCTGTTAGAAGAGGTAAAGATCTTGTTGTTCATATCCTCGCCTTTGGCTAACGTTGAGGATGCACAGTTTTCCCTTTGGCTTGACGACTTTTTACTCTTCTTGGACAGAGTGAATCTCTAAAGAAATAGAAATGGAAATTGGAAACTTGGAATTCTTGTTTGCATTACATTATCCTAGACACCAAATTCTCCTTCTTTTATAAATCTCCCATGACTGCCTCATTCGCCTCTGCTTTATACACTGCATACTAATTTACCTTTGTGTGACTGGATTAAGAAAAACAAGAGGAAAAGAAAAAGGATGAAATGCAAGGGCACTTCCCTTGGGATAGCTCACATGCCCTGATGCAGGGGGAAAGCAAGACTAATAAATCCTTTGGCTCCCTTCATTTCTTCCTGGCCTTATTTCCACTTTGGGAAGAAGGAAGGAAGGAAGGAAGGAAGGAAAGAAGGAAGGAAGGAAGGAAGGGAG